>OLKM01001031.1:121925-156925 GCA_900291075.1 Melanogrammus aeglefinus | reverse complement strand
TCCGTTTGGAAGAAACGGACTATTGCTGGATGAGTGCAGAGACACACTCAAATTGAGTGTGTAAAACCACGCGTCAATTTCCACTGCTCCGTGTCGTGCGTCATCACCAGTTTAAATTATAGCAAACAGGACAAACAAACAGGCTATACGCTTATTTAAGACCGCCCAGTCACTCAAATGAAGCCATATAAACCTATGCTTTGATAAATTAAAAAATCGAAAATGATTGATTAAACAAGTGTCCTTTTATGTGATTTAGGTTCAGGTTAAGGTTGTACAGTAATGTGTCAATTCACTCTTTGATCTGCGAGCCTAACACAGTTTAATAAGTTGCAGTCCATTGACTATTAATTTGTTTCCAAATGATGTAAGCACCAGGGACAGCTTCAAAATGGTTTTCTTTGCCCCTAATGCAAATCGAAGTTGGGCCTATCTATTTAATATGCATGATGGGTTGGCGTAATGTAATTAGAATCATACTGTCTGAATTAAACCCAACAGTTAAAAATTAAACTTTGAATGTATTTTCAAAGAACACTTGCTTCTCGTGCGATGAACAATTAATTCAAGAAACTATTTCATTTATTGGATTAATCCGTGCTGTTCTTTAATACCGCCAGATTTATTGTCCCTTTAGTTAAGTGACGGAGTTTGAAAAAGTATTCTGGGAGATCATTTAGTTTGCACATAGTTTTAGTGTGCTCAACCACTTAGCTGTGAACATATTAAAAATGGTTTGATTAAGATAATTAATTCCACCTATCTTCAACATGGCGAAGACTGGGCCTCTGTCCCATAGGTTCTTATTAAAGCAATTTAAATCATTGTTTTCACTGGCCGTTTGCATCAAAATCTAGTAAAAGGTCATTCATATCCTTCTGATATGTGACCTCACTAAAACAGTTTGAAGTTATGTTGGCCTTTATCCATTAATTTTACATGTGGTAACTGGGGAATTTCCTGAGTTTTAAACAAACGGCCAACTTTTGTAATTTACAAATCATTCTGGATATTGTAGTTATAAGTAGCCTACAGCACGTCAAACTATTTTTCAACCACATTTGTTGTTGAAACACCTAAACACACATACACGCGGTACAAATATCCAAGAAACGGTGGAGGTGGATCTGTGTGGAGCTGGTTCTGGGTGGACGTGTTTCCAAATATCCTTTTTTCCCCCCAAAAAAACAGATCCGATCTGGGATCAGTATGAACGTTTATTTCGTGATCATAAACGGGTACTCGCTTCCTTTTCAGCCGCCTGCTGCTCTGGAAAAATGTCCAAATGTGTATTGTGGACTGCCTCTGTTTGAAGCCTTTGATCTTGCCTATTTCCACAGCATCACTTCGATATCTGCGAGGTGTCACTGGTGTCACTGGTGAACGGAGGCGTTGGGCCGTGTGAATGAGAATGGTCGAGGACGAGGAACTGTGTCATCGAGGCCTATGTGATAGGCCCGTCGAGGAATCCTCAATACACAACTTAAAGTCATCCATTACTAGTGTGGAGATACCACACTAGTGTTGGAGGTGGCAAGTTCCACATTTTTCCTCATGCATTATTGTTTAATGATTTTACCGATGATAATAATAACAAGCAAATGATACACCAATTGTTGGTTGATGATGGTAGGCTAATAATAATATTATTATTATAATTATTATTAATAATTGTAATTATTATAGGTAATGTGTGTGTGTGTGTGTGTGTGTGTGTGTGTGTGTGTGTGTGTGTGTGTGTGTGTGTGTGTGTGTGTGTGTGTGTGTGTGTGTGTGTGTGTGTGTGTGTGTGTGTGTGTGTGTGTGTGTGTGTGTGTGTGTGTGTGTGTGTGCGTGCGTGCGTGTATGGGGGGGGGGGGGGGTGTAATTGATGTGTCCGTGTGTGCGCCCTCATGTCGCCTAGCCTGTGTGTGGCTCTGCTGACGGTAGTGGAGGACAGCGGACTGAAACCTCTCTAGTACAGAGGGGAGCTGTCTTAATGCCTTTATGGCTCTGTCCGTCTCCCGGGTCAGTGTGAAAGTGCTACGTTGGAGCATGCGTGTTTGATTGAGGCAATAAATCTGAGGCCGCCCTCGGGCCCCGACACGTCCCGGGACGAGACACGTGTCCATCCCCGAGTCGGAGCGCTGTTGAGCGGACACGAGGAGACACCTCACTTGACTCCTCAGATTTATTTTCGCCCTCGGTTCAACCCTTAGTGTCGTGTTGGTGTTTTCTTTCTGTTTGTTGTTTCAAAACAGCGATGTTTAATTCAACCCTCGTCAAACGTGTGTGCGCGCGCGCGCGCGCTGTGTGTGTGTGTGGTGTGTGTGTGTGTGTGTGTGTGTGTGTGTGTGTGTGTGTGTGTGTGTGTGTGTGTGTGTGTGTGTGTGTGTGCGCGCGCGCGCGCGCGCGCTTGGGGCGTGAGTGTTTTTCAAACGTGTTAAATTTGGCAAATTAAGGTTGTTTTAACATATATTCCATAATCATATTTACGTTGTGATTTGATTTCATTATATACATATATATATATATACACATTACATTATACAATATATTGGCCTATACTATCTGTGTGTGTGCATGTGTGTGCATGTGCGTGTGTGTATTTGCGTGTGCGTGTGTGTGTGCGCTTGTGTGTGTGTGTGTGTGTGTGTGTGTGTGTGTGTGTGTGTGTGTGTGTGTGTGTGTGTGTGTGTGTGTGTGTGTGTGTGTGTGTGTGTGTGGTGTGTGTGGGTGGTGGTGCATGTTCTGTGTGTGTGTGTGTGTGTGTGTGTGTGTGTTGTGTGTGTGTGTGTGTGTGTGTTGTGTGTGTGTGTGTGTGTGTGTGTGTGTGTGTGTGTGTGTGTGTCTGTGTGTTTGTGTGTGTGTGTGTGTGTGTGAGTGCAAGCGTGCACGCGTGCACGCGTGCAGCGTATGCGTGTGTGCACGTCTACGTGTGCGTGGGTGCGTGTGTTTCCTAATGACTGTATTGTAGCGATTACCATACTGGATGGATGGCATCAGAAATCCGCTGTAATTAATATCTTCATAATCCTCGTTCGGTTGTATGTCACAGCGCCAGTAGAATAGACAGAATCAGGACAAAGTTTTACAGAGACAAAGCGTGGCCTTATGGCTCTGTGTACGTGAGAAATTATAGCTGCTATTATACTTCATAGACAAAGATAACTATCTGCTTCAGAAGAAGATTAGAGGTTTATACAAGCGCCTTCTTGGAAACCGAAACACATCTTCCAAACTAAAGTGGGGAGCATGACATTTCATCTCACCTACAACATGGCATTAAGACTTCGACCATATTCAAATAAATTGTGTGCCTTCAATCATTCCAGCCCCGACTTGTTTTTCAAACGATTAACCAAACAAATGATGGAAGGATTCTGGTTGTAATGCGATTGCCAATGTATTTTACACAGTTTTCGATATTGATTCATGGAATTTCAATTCAGACGGCCTTGCTCTATTTTTAATCCGCCTTATTTACAAGGAACATCGGGAGAAAACATGCACATCGAATAGACTTCTTAAAGGTGGCCCAATCTGTTTTCCTGGAGTTAAGCCGTAGGATAAACTCGTGCAATAAAATAAAAAAATATGTTGTTTGATTGATTTAACTGTTGATAGAGCTGTTTGTATTTATATGAATATTATGATCATTATCACTATGTTATTTTTAATAGTAGTAGTATAATTATTATGAGTATTTTGCTTTAATGATTAAAGTATTATTTGAATATTAAAAAATATATAATAAATATTTTCTATTTATTTACCTTCTTGTGTTTGTTTTTTTTAAGTTGTCGCTTGTGCTCCTCTCATGTCGTGCTTTCCCCGAATACCCAAACGAGCTGGTCTGCTCCGGTCCTTTTTATTCTTAATTGTTATCGCGGTCATTGTCGGTACTTTACATGCACGCTCTTATCGCGGGGCTTTCCGCCTTTCCTCGGATCTGTCTTTGATGTCAAGTGGCTACATGCGCACCATTTGATGTTCCGAATTAAAGAATGAATTGACTCCGATTCGCTTGCTGCACGAGGAGCCTGTAACACCTCAAGTGGTGTAAGAAGACACAGCTTGCGCCTAACCGATGGACTCCTCACCGGTGTTTCTCTAACTCGGGCCATGGAGGTTATACTCTCCAAGTTTATTCCACAAAGACAACTTCACTAGATCGGCGTTGAGCGATTCCACACACACACCAAAAAAAAAGAAGCAAAGCGAAGCAAAAGCTCCTGCGAATTTAATCAGTCAACAACCGCTGAAATATTTACTATTTTTGCAAACGACCACAAATTGTGAATTAGCACTAAAAAGGGGGTAGGGCTGGAGCGAACAAATAACAAATGAAATGATTGGCGAGCCATAAAATGAGATTTGAGACCCATTCAAATAAGAGCTTGCAACGTCAGTGCACTTATTCAGACGAGAGAGGGAGAGGGAGTCGGAGAGAGAGAGAGAGAGAGAGAGAGAGAGAGAGAGAGAGAGAGAGAGAGAGGAGAGAGAGAGAGAGAGAGAGAGAGAGAGAGAGAGAGAGAGAGAGAGAGAGAGAGAGAGAGAGAGAGAGAGAGAGAGAGAGAGAGAGAGAGGGAGGGGGGGAGCGAGCGAGAGACGTAGAATAGCGAGGGAGTGTGTATGCGAGGGGGTAAGATTTGAGAAATAGGAGGGGCTTCAAAACGACTAGAAATGTCAATCTGAGCAACGAGTCCCAATAATCTAAAGCAATCTGTAAGGACCTGACCTTAGTCCGTCCAGATCAATAGGGAAGAGAAGGTGGCGAGCAGCATCGGATCGTTTACACTGGGCTGTTTTCCGAGGAGATATAGACTTCCCTTCGACTTTGGTGCGCGTAAAGTGGATACCTCGGCGACCCAACGCTTCACCGTGTGATTGTAGCAGACTTTTTTCTACCACCATGTCTTTCCCGCAGCTGGGATATCAGTACATCCGCCCGATATACCCGCCGGAGCGCCAGGGGATCGGCGGTGGCGGTGCCCGGGCCGGGACGGAGCTCAGCCCGTCCGGAGCTCTGTCCAACGTCCTGTCCACTATGTACGGATCGCCTTTCGCCGCCGCCGCACAGGGCTATGGAGCGTTTCTGCCCTACTCCAACGAAATATCCATTTTCAATCAATTGGTGAGTTTTTTTTTAATGTTTCCCTACCTAGTAGTGTAGACAAGTAGGCGCGTCAAGGTCCACAGAGCAAGTTTTAGAAAAAGGCTGTACCAAGGGAGGAACTCTTACAGATGGTGAGCGAAGTTTGCTGTTAGATATTCTCCGTGAATGGTTACAGGGGACTCAGAAGTCCGCTCAAAAGCGACCGAAACTTATTCTGGACATCTGAACGTGACGTAATGAGTAGGGGTACAGTAGAAAGGGGTCTCTCTCGGTAGAGGAGAGCCTGGATAGAGTTCGTTAAGCTTTGGTAAACTATTGGATTCGGTAGGCCTAATGCGTCCCCACACCAAACGACATACATCCGAAATAATCCTGCGCGTAATGCACCAAAAAGGGAACAAATTATCCAAAATGGAAATATTAAGTGTGTAAGTATCAGAATGGTATTAAAGCCTCTAAAATACACCTGCGGTATTTCTTATTCCAATAAATAACCAGAAAAACATTTGTCGTGCAGCGAAAGCGAGTCTCTGTTTACCTTCCACTAAACACCTTGTGGGTGCTGTCTCTTTGTCTTCCAGGGTGCTCAGTACGAGCTGAAGGACAGCCCGGGCGTCCAACACCCAGGGTTCGCCCACCACCACCCAGCCTTTTACCCCTACGGCCAGTACCAGTTTGGCGACCCGTCGAGACCCAAGAACGCGACCCGGGAGAGTACGAGTACCCTGAAGGCCTGGCTCAGCGAGCACCGCAAGAACCCCTACCCCACCAAGGGCGAGAAGATCATGCTGGCCATCATCACCAAGATGACCCTCACGCAGGTGTCCACCTGGTTCGCCAACGCCAGGAGGAGGCTAAAGAAGGAGAACAAGATGACCTGGACCCCCAGGAGCCGCACGGATGAGGAGGGGAATGTTTACAACAGCGACCATGAAGGAGACGAAGGGGACAAGCGGGAGGACGAGGAGGAGATCGATCTGGAGAACATCGACACGGAGAATATCGAGAATAAGGACGATTTGGACGACCAGGACGATCTGAACTCAGATAATAAATTAGACGGCAGGAGTGACTCTGAAATTTCTGACGGCTATGAGGATTTACCAGGGCCCGACCCGAGGTTTATTAAAGCCGTGGGGAAAGAGGGCAAAGAGATCCACGTGGAAAGGGGCGAGCACTTGCACAACCACCATCATCACCATCACACTTTTGAAATTAAAGCGTCGGAGCCCAGCGGGGAACCGCTGAAAGTTAACCCGGCGTCCGTCAACTCCCCGCCCTCAGAGAACAGCGCCAATGCCCCGACCCAGAAACCCAAAATCTGGTCTTTGGCAGAAACTGCTACAGCCCCTGACAATCCGCGCAAATCTCCTCAAATGAACGGCAGCTCGGTGCATGGCCCGTCCGCTCAGACTCTCCTCACTCCGCACAGACTAATTTCTTGTCCTGTTGGGAAAATCCAGAACTGGACGAACCGAGCTTTCTCAGCCCACCAGCTGGCGTTACTGAACTCAAACCATTACCTCGGACTGGCGAACCAGGCCAACGGCCTCGCCCTGTACAGCAGGCAAACAGAAGACAAGAACCATAGCTCAGAAACCACAGGCACAGGTACATGTCCCCGACACTGAGACTCCGCAGCATGTCACCATATCTCCGGTGCGCCTATCCGTTGCTATTATTATTGTTATTATTATTATTAATATTATTATTATTTCAAACCCTTTTTTTGTCCTCTTTATTAGCCTACTACTATTCACCGGTGAACACAGACATATGTTCGAGGCCAAACAGGGAGCATACGAGTGTGTGTGTGTGTGTGTGTGTGTGTGTGTGTGTGTGTGTGTGTGTGTGTGTGTGTGTGTGTGTGTGTGTGTGTGTGTGTGTGTGTGTGTGTGTGTGTGTGTGTGTGTGTGTGTGTGTGTGTGTGTGTGTGTGTGTGTGTGTGTGTGTGTGTGTGTGTGTGTGTGAGAGTGCGTGTGTGTTTAAGTGTGTATCCAATGTTATACCCACGTTATAGAAAATGCTAAAGGTGTGTGAATGATTTGAATTGAGCGAATCAAATAATAGTTTTGGAACCGAGTGCTGAGCGCCTTCTGACAGGCCATACATAGGCAGTCAAATCCTCACATGTGTCGATGGTTGCCTCCATAATTGTTTTTATTCACCTTTTGTTACTGAAGGCCGAGGCGCATGTATATTCAAAAGGCTTGATCTCTCACACCAACTTTTTTTTTTTTAAACCAAACTCTCTGCATCCGTATTGGATTTCCTTAATATATATTTAAATTCATGTTTTTTCAAGGATGTTTAAGTACCATTATTTCAGAGAGATCATGTGCCTTCAAAGCAGATAATTAAAATGGTTGTTAAAAAACAATCGCAGCGCCAGTTCAAACGACGATAAGAGGCTGCCACTGGGAAATGATCCTTTTTAAATACCATATCATATTTATATTTGTGAAATTCGACATGCAGTTAATTTAGTTTTTTTTTTCTGCGCTTGAAGACGCGACTGGCATCCTTGATATGAGCTTCGTCCAGGGCCTCTGCTATTTACATATATGCTCATGCAAATGAGCTCAATTCAAATCCACCACACAATCACTGAGGCTTGTTTTTGGAAAGCAATCGTCACTTTTATATCACGTTCTGTTTAGGCTCTTCATGAAGTTACTAATAGTTGTTTTATAGGACTGGCCAACTCCATTTTTTTGGGCCTGTGAACCATACAGAGGCGTGCTCCCCTAGGCTTTCTCCTCTTAGTTTTCATTTAACTCTTTTGTATGGAATGTTAAATAAGAATACTACATCTCTGTATAATTACATTGTAAGCATGTCCTGTGTAAAACTGCTAATGTAATAATGTAAAAACCTGTAGTCTGTGCGTTTTCTTTTATTTTTTTCTTCTTATTTTTTGTAAGTTCTGTGAGGATTTGATGTTAATGTTTTGTATATAAAGTTAAGAAAATGTACATACTTGTGAACCAAATTGTACAAGAAAGTCTATATTTTGGCTAATAAATGAACAGCTGCAACTTTAAAGAACTGGTTTACCTTTGGCCGAAGTATTTCTCATTTAATGACGTGATTTATTCAGCATTGGGATGATAAACGTGTCGCGCGGTTGGGCTTTTTTCAGGCTGGTTCAGGCTGTTGCTCTTGTGGAGTCAGAGATTAGCTCTTCACGATACAGAGTTCCAACGTGGCAAAAAAAAATTGCAGGCACATTTTCCAGGCTATTCCGATCGGGATTGAAGGTGTTGTTTATCATTTAAATAATTAAAAGTGCAACAGCGCAGAGCCACGACGACGCCTGATTGTGTATTGGGACGGCGCGTTTTAAACACACTTCTCTGCGGCTAAAATGTGACTTTTTGTAATATTTATGGTAAATGAAAGTACTATCGGAAATCCAGTGGTGAGTGGTCTGGCAACGGTACAGTGGTTCAGTCTTGCTCTGCAACGTGCCTATGTTCTTATAAGATGTAAAATGGGCAATGCAACGCCATGGTGTCAACTTAACGTCTGTTTCCCTGCATAAGCAAATAGAGTTCGGCCATTCGTTTGTTTAAAAAAAACATTAAGTTTGTGTATATCCCTGAAAGGATCACTTTGAACAGTAGCCTACTGATCAGAGGTGTATGTAAATCTGGTGCTGCAGCACCCTCTACAGTCGGGTCCAGCCGTCCATGCTGTGCTCGTTACGAGGCCGGGCCTCGTCGAGTCCGCACTATTCGGAATATAAAGAACATATAAAGCACATTTCGTTCATACAATTTAGCCTCGTAAATGTGACAATACATCCTGCAAATTTAAACATGCTTTAAGATACGTTTCACACTCGCACATATGGGACACTGTAATGTTTGGTAAAATAGCAATTGCAAAAACTGAAATTAAATTGTTATAATTACATAGAAAATACAAAATATTAATCAGTGCACCTCTGATGACAAGTAAAATAATTTTTAAATAGCTGTAGGCCTATACAAGTAGCAGAATGTTTCTAGAAATCTTTTGAACAGGGATTCATTTCAATAAGTAAATTAGACAATTTAAGCAAATTCTGTTTTGCATTATTGGTAAATACGAAACTTATTTTTATTAAATGCAATTATTTATATTATGAAAAATGTCAGCAGATATTTGACAGGCTGAAATATAATGGGCTGTAAAAAGGTGTTCACCAGTGTCACCCGTTACTTCTGTTTCATTAATTCGTTTTCCATATTTGTTATTCGGGAAAATAACAACAGAACGAACAGAAGACGATGCTTGTCCTTGCGATTCATTTATTGTTGAAAGTTTTCAACTGACCAGCATCTTCACTCGGTGTTATTGTGTTGACAGCTGATCAGTGATTAGGCCTATACTGGGCCCATTTTTAATTTCGATCAGAAATGGAGAGTTTTCACACGCTTATTAGGGTTCTTGGTAGGGTCTACTTTGTGGATTATTTTTTGTTTTTTACTGGTTGTTGGTCAATGATTGACTGCCATTAATTCATCTCACTGTGTGTTTTCCAAACACAGATTTGGTATGTGAAAGTAGGGTTCGATTGTAGTCGAGTTAATAGTGTTCAACACTGTCACACATATCCTAGGCTACTAGCTATTTCTGTCTCTTTATGGACGATTCAATTGCATTATCGCATATGCTACATTTGGTTATATTTTCTCTCAATCGGAAGTGCTTGGGCATATTATTTCAAACGTTAATATTCGGATAATGCTGACTAAAACATTAACATCTGTTGAAAATAGCCGAATGCGGGTTAAAGTGGACACAAGGGCAGTCGTGGAAAATCGCCGCCGCTTCATGCCGCCATGTTCGCCATACGTGTTTCAACGTGCTTCAGTTTCTGCCAAAGAGCGCCATACGGAATGTAATTACGGTAAACTTAACATCTGAGGCAGCTCGGAGCTTCAGCAAACCCGGACTGGCTTGCTGAGATGAGATGGCTCACTAATGAGTAGTGAGGTTAATCAACAATGCAACAATCGCACTCTTTCTTATGTCCTAAGGGCGCGGCTGGAGTTGGATCCATCAGGGCCTTATAAGAGGTGAAGGTCGCTGAATGTGGCAGCCACGACAGGTTATTTATTATAACGTGTGTGCGTGATGTGCGTGCGCCGCGCGCTGCTGTGTGTGTGTGGTGCGTTGTTCTTTGCGTGTTGTGCGCGTGAAGTTAAAGGCTACGTGTGGTAATACGTGTACCCGTGTTTTCTTAAGTTTAGTGTCAAACACCAGCAAGCTATAAACAAGTCATACGGTCCCTTCCAGGGACATAAGACAGATATATACTCTGCGATTTTATATATCATAATTATAAACAATATATTTCCCATTTCACCTACGGCGTTTGGGAACCGGGGGAACACATTCCTTTTGACGCCCGTCCACACATAATGGGCGTTTTTAACTCTCCTAATCACAATGCTGCGTTGTCCCGAGGCGCGTTGCCCCCCCCCCCCCCCCCCGCTTGTTAGCTTCCCCTATCAAGACCGCTCGACAGCCGCTGGTGCCACGACGGGCGTCGCGAAGCAGCCCTACCACCGGCGCGACAGGGGGAATGTTCGGCGCGGATGGAATCATTAAAAGGATATCCAAAGTTGTCTTTTTTGGACGGCATTGATTGGCCGGCAGAGGGGCGCCGCGGGCCCAGTGGAGGGGCCTGATGGAGCTCATCAGAGGCCTGCCTGAATGGGCAGAATCAAGCGCAAATAAACACTGGAGCACCGTGGACGAGAGGAAGGGGGGGGGGGGGGGGGGGGTTCAGAGGTGAATTCGGTGGGAAAGAGGAGGAGGCTCTGCACCATAAAGGAGGTCACGTCTTGTGCTTTCAACTCTCCACTTCTTCGCCAACTCCTCCCCTTTGACGCTGTAGACCCCCACAACCAAACACGACCGGCACACCACAGCCAAACACTGACACGCACACGACCGAACACTGACACACTCAACATGACGCCACCCCAAACCAAATGACAACCCACACAGCTACCAACACACCATCACTGACCCAGCCATTACTGACACCACCACCACACACCATCACTGACACACCATAACTGACATCACCATACCACATCACTGACCCCACCGACACACCACATCACTGACACCACCCACCACCACCACACCTACACCCCACACCACACACCATCACTGACACCCCCACCTACTAACACTGACACCACACACAACACTGACACCCAAACAGTCACCACCATCCACTGATCCACCACACATACTGACACTGACCACCACCAATCACCACCAACTGACAGAGACACAACCATCAACACTGAACACCCAACAGCACATACAACCATCATAGACAACACCATCACTGACCACGACACCGATCACTGACACAACAACCACCACCATCATCTGACATCACCACACCATCACCACCATGCACGTGAATTTCCACACCACACACTGACACCACACCACCATCACTGACATTCACCTCCACCACCAACACTGATCCAGCACCATCAACCCCCGCTAGCTACACTCCACCGACACCATCACTGAACTAGTACCCCCAACAAAAACTATGAATACCTTCAGCACCACTATACCCCACTACTATACCAGCACCATCACTGAAAACACACAACTATAATACCCTAGCCCACACCCAAATCCATAACTTACCAAACATCACTATCGATACCATCACCTCCTCCACCCTTTAACCCACAAACTTCTCACCCCACACATTCCCACCACCCATCACTCACCCTTCACACCACCTTTCACCACCCACCACCTCCAGCACTCCTCCACACCCCACCACCTCCAGCACTCCTTCCACACGCCACCTACTCCAGCCACCCCCGCACCACCCCACCACACGACTCCAGCACGCTCCTCACAACCCCACCAACCCTCCCACCTCCTCCACCCTCCAACCACTCAGCACCTCCTCCCCACTCCCACCGCCAGCGGGACAACAAATGTCTCCTTTGTGGTCCCCTAATAGTGGGAGCTTTTGGAGGCGCCGATGTCCTTTGGCTGCAGCGGGGTAGGGGAGGGTTGTGGCTCTTTTGCGCAATGGTGGGCGGTGCCCACTACCCCACTCACTTAGCAAAGCAAGGCTCAATCCACGTGCCACACAAACACAAACGCGCATACAACACATCTTTCACACGCACACAACAAACCGCATCATCGGACACGGACACGCACCACACACACACGCACATTAAGGGGGGCCCCTAATCCGTGTCCACAAAAGCGTGAGGAGGGGCAAAAGAATCGCTTCTCAAGAAACACGATGTCTCACACACTGCCATACTTCTGTACACAGGACACGCGGCCGCAGAACATCTGCTGTTCTACTGGTTACATGCCGTTACACAACACCGCCGAGAGAGGGGGAGAGAGGGGGCGGGACGGGTGGAGAGAAGGGGGTCAGGTTCTCCATTGTTACTCCGCCAAAGACTATGCGACTTCCTGTGTCTCCTGCATGTTTTATGGGGCATTCATTATTGAGAATGTAAGTGAAAGTGCAGCAACATGTTAAAGAATAGCCAGGGGATAGAGAGAGAGAGAGAGAGAGAGAGAGAGAGAGAGAGAGAGAGAGAGAGAGAGAGAGAGAGAGAGAGAGAGAGAGAGAGAGAGAGAGAGAGAGAGAGAGAGAGAGAGAGAGAGAGAGAGAGAGAGAGAGAGAGAGAGAGAGAGAGAGAGAGAGAGAGAGAGAGAGAGAGAGACCATCATTATAATTAGTGGGGATATATGGACAGACAGACAGACAGACAGACAGACAGACAGACAGACAGACAGACAGACAGACAGACAGACAGACAGACAGACAGACAGACAGACAGACAGACAGACAGACAGACAGAGAGAGAGTGAGAGACAGAGACAGAGACAGACAGAGAGACAGAGACCATCATTATAATTAGTGGGGATATATGGACAGACAGACAGACAGAGAGACCGATTGTTATAGATCGTTTCATGTCAATCAATAGATGATGTTCTCCTGCTAGTTGTCCAGATGGGAGCAGACCTGTAATATTGTTCTACATAAAGCCTCCTCCAGTCCACCATGTTGGTTTGGTGGCCCACACGGGTCCTTATGCATCATTATGACACATTATTATTATTATTATTACTGCATGATGGGAAGAGGTAGGAAACAGACAGACAGACCAACCTTGGACAGATGCTTAGCTGACACTGATCCACAAGGGTCTCGTCCATTATTATTATAAATAAGGTATCAGGAGAGGTAGGAAACAGACAGACAGGCAGGCAGGCAGGCAGACGGGCGGCACCTACCTCCCTGGCACTCCTCCCTGCTGGTGTTGAAGCCAGCGTTGCCATTGACGAACTGACAGATGGAGTAGAGACGGCAGCCACGGTGACAGGCGTTCATGATGGAGTCCTAGCAACCAGAGGGGGAGACAGGGGGAGACGGGGGAGACGGGGGAGACGGGGGAGACGGGATGTATGGGAAGGCCACAGATTAGGCCTCGTCATTAAAAGGCATGAAGATATATAAATATCTATACAACAGTGAGTAAGCATTGTGTTTTTTCATAAACCTAGATGAGTACAAGATAAACGTAGATAGGTAACAACAAACGCATAAGGTATAAAATATCAAATAAATAAAGAATTAAAGGAAAAAGTCGCAGAGCTCTTAGGGAGAGAATGTCACTGCGTTCTCCTCGAGCAACAGAGGAACAGCGCCCACTAGCGACGCCTGCAGAAAACCGAGAGAAAAAAGGATTCCATAATGAAGAATGGGCAATGTGCATATTGCGCTACTGTAGGCCTACGTACTGTATGTGTCACGATTTTTCACCCATGCTTGTGTGTATTATAATTTTTAATGTAAGGAATGTTTTATGCACACCCACAAATACGTTTTCTGTTCCGTGTTTGTATTCCTCGTTAGCTTTCGTCCAGACTCTATTATCGGAGCTATCAGTGACAGCAGACAGCGTGTGCAGCCCGACTGCGGCGCATCATTTCAGAAACACCTAAACGCACCAATCCTAAAGGGCGCCATCAAACGTCCCGGAGACTCTGCAGATATAGGCTACAGTGTAGTGCGGAGCCTGCAGGTCTGATCTGATGGGGATGATGAACCACACCTGAGTCTCCAGCGCAAGGGGTAGAGGAGGAGGAGGAGGAGGAGGAGGAGGAAGAAGAAGAAAGGCTTCCGACAGGACATCCCCCCCCATCCCAAATCATTGTCCGTCCTTTACCGTGTTTAGGCTGCGCGCGTGCACCAAGCATGCACGCGCACCGGGACGACACTTTAACGCTTTAAAGATTTAGCGCTGCACACTTCCACTGAAACCTCGCGTGGCCTCACGGACTGCAGAATGCGGATTAAGAAATCGAATTAAGCCCAGATGCTAGGGGCAGCGGGGGCGAGCACCATGCACACCATCATCAGTCGACGTCCATAAGAGAAGCCAATGCTGGACATTACCCTGCATCTGAATGCCTCCCTATGGTGTGTGTGTATGTGCGCTATAAAATTCGTCCTTAACACACACCACCTATCCAAGCCCGGGCATGATGATGAGCACATCCAGATGAATACATTATTAAATGAAAGAACGTGCCCTCGTCTCCAGAGGTGGGATCCTGGGTTACTCGAACGGGAGAAAGCGGTTACTTGTCCATCGGGTGTTCCGTCAGCACATCGCTTGTACATGTTATATTATAACACACAGCCCCATGTAGGTTACAACACCGTCTCAACGGGAACTTACTTTAGCCGGGCTTTTGTTCTTGATGACGAGCTGGCATTGCAGTTTGCAGTAATTAATGTCTCCGAGTTGGTTGTCGAAGAGGTCCGGGGAGGAGGCCGCCAGCCCCGCAAGGAGCAGCGACACCAACGCGGTCAGAAGGAGCATCCTGTCGGAGCAGAACCGAACCTTCATGTCTGAGAAGGACTGCAGAGAGGACGGAGGAGAGGAGGAAGGAGAGGAGAGCACAGCCGAGCTCACTAGCTCTCCAGTGGGGGCAGGAGTGAGTGTGGAGGTTGCAGTCTGCTGCTGTCTGCTGCTGCTGCTGCTGCTGCTGTCTCTGAGTCGCAGCGGCTCTGTAATCGGTTACGCTATCAGCAGCCGAGGTGTCGTCACGCGGCAAGCTGTGAGTGACACCATCGGCCAGTGACCCCGGCGTCCCAGACGGGGACTGCAGCACCCACCCCACAACCCGTGGTGTCACTCACACTTCACTTTGGGCGATCTGCCAATTGTTAATATTATAGGTCTTACATTTAGTTGAATTAAAATATAGCTAGATGTACAATATATGTTATTATTTGTTTTTTTCTGTCATATGCTGTGTATAGTAGCCATATAGTAAATATATAAGACACGTATATACAACTAGCTCCAACAGAACTGCTCGCAAACAATCTTGAGAAATGAAAAACAGTAGAGGCATTAGTCCACGTAAACAGCACCAGGACTACGTCATTGTATCATGGAAACATCTCCCGAGGTGATGGACTGTAGCCCAGCAAGACGTCATTGGTTAATTGGCATTGTCATTAACATGCGCCCAGCCTATTAACCATCAGGGCTGTGCTTCATATCTGGGGGGATGGGTGGGCCGAGGGGGCAAAACAATGACTTCAGGGAGGAGCATCGAGTATAAACTGTAATGTTGACGGGTTCGAGGCGTGCACAGCGCAGAGTCCACTCTGAGCCACATCCCCGGACCGTGAGGTGCTGTCTTAACGCCGAAGCAGCGCGCCTGGTGGTCCGACACCAAAAGTTTCTCCAAGTAGAAGTTAGCCCACCCCCGTCCTCAACTACGCGCTCTAGCAGACTGCTGCGAAACCTGCCTCTCACTCACACGACTCTCCTCCTGAAGTCCAAGGAAACAGAAAAGGGGAGAAGAGGAGGAAGAAGGAAAGGGCTCCAAACGAGGACGGACCGCCGTGAAGTGTGATGCTGTCCCTGGTGTTCCTCGTCCTATTCGGACCTCACGTGTTGTTCTCCACCACGCGTGAGTACCGCACTCTTTACGGGGGGTTTGTAACGGAAGACCCGTGATAGTTTATTCCGCTGAGAGACCCTCACAGGAGGAACAGCGGGACCTGAAAAGTGTCCTCCTCTCCCATCGTCACCCTTCAGATTAAGTCTCTCTATAAGGATAAACTAAATCTACTATCAACTGGGGCTGTCACTTTGAGTTAGAACAGATTATCTGGGCGGGATTAAAAATACCCGGTAAATACAGATAGAACATATTATCCTAGATATCAAATATCAAATATTACGATCATTATAGAGCCAGGCGTATTGATGATGCATATAATAATAATAATTAATATTTTTTAACTCTAACCAACTGTTATGCATGGTGTATTGACTCGTTACAACATTCGACATACAATTCTTACTTCATAGTATACTTTATAACTTGTTAAATATTTATATGACATAGGCCCCTATATAATTATTATTGTCATTATTTATTTGGTATTCATATTCTTTTATAAAATATCAATATTCTCCACATTTTACTTAATGTTATATTCATGCATTTACTTGCTCTTATACTTTATCTTTCTTTAACGTGTTTAGCCGAAGGTTGAATTCAGTGTGTGGTGAATTTGTGCACAATAACAGCCAACACACGAGACCTTTGAACAATGGAATGGGACCTATTCTCAAAATCTGCACAAAATAATTGTTTATGTATTTTAAAGAGCAACTTAATCCTAAAAGTTGAAACCCCGAGACAGCACCACCTACAGGTATGACATTGGACATTTACATTGTTTACGTCACTCGTGGGGCACGTGGTGATGATGGTCTGCCGACATGCTACCGGACAGAATACGGACAGAATGTTACGTTGATCCTATTGAAAAACCCACTCAATTGGACTCCGTGTGTGTGTGTGTGTGTGTGTGTGTGTGTGTGTGTGTGTGTGTGTGTGTGTGTGTGTGTGTGTGTGTGTGTGTGTGTGTGTGTGTGTGTGTGTGTGTGTGTGTGTGTGTGCATATGATTGTGCGTGCATGTGTATGCGTGTGTTTCTGTGCTTGTGTGTGTGTGGGTATATGCGTGCGTGTTTGTTCCTGCCTGCATGCGCCTGTGTGTGTGTGTGCGCGTGTGTATGTGCATGTGATTGTGCGTGCATGTGTGTGTGTCTGTGTGTGTTTGGGTATGTGCGTTGACGTGTGTGTGCATGCGTGTGTGCGTGCGCACCTGTGTGCCCGTGTGTGCCCCCCCTCCCCAGCGGTGGCGGTCATCGAGCCCCAGGACCCAGCCCTGCTCATTGGCTCCAGCCTGACCGCCACGTGCACGCTGGGCGAGGGGGCGGAGCTCCAGGCCGGCGCCCTCTACTGGACGCTGAACGGGCGGCGCCTGCCCCCCAGCGGCCCCGCCCCCCTGGGGGGCCGTGCCCTGAGCGTCACCCTGCGGCGGCTCAACGGCTCCCAGCAGCGCTCCGGGGACAACCTGGTCTGCCACGCGGCGGACGGCCGCGTGCTGGCCGGCTCCTGCCTCCACGTGGGCAGTAAGTCACCGGGGGGGGGGGGGGGTTCATCCGGGGCAGGGGACCGGAAACCAAAACCGTATGTTTAGGGGCACCCCGGGTAGAGCCCGTACCGTCAAGGCCCAGTCCTGACCGCAGCGACCGGGGTTCGATTCCTGCCCGTGGTCCTTTTCTGCATGTCTCACTCTCTCTCTCTCCCGTACCTTCATGTCTCACTCTCTCTCTCTCTCTCTCCCGTACCTTCATGTCTCACTCTCTCTCTCCCGTACCTTCATGTCTCACTCTCTCTCTCCCGTACCTTCATGTCTCACTCTCTCTCTCCCGTACCTTCATGTCTCACTCTCTCCCTCCCGTACCTTCATGTCTCACTCTCTCTCTCCCGTACCTTCATGTCTCACTCTCTCCCGTACCTTCATGTCTCACTCTCTCTCTCCCGTACCTTCATGTCAGTCTCTCTCTCCCGTACCTTCATGTCTCTCTCTCTCTCTCCCGTACCTTCATGTCTCACTCTCTCTCTCCCGTACCTTCATGTCTCACTCTCTCTCTCCCGTACCTTCATGTCTCACTCTCTCTCTCTCCCGTACCTTCATGTCTCACTCTCTCTCTCCCGTACCTTCATGTCTCACTCTCTCTCTCCCGTACCTTCATGTCTCACTCTCTCTCCCGTACCTTCATGTTCTCTCTCTCTCTCTCCCGTACCTTCATGTCTCACTCTCTCTCTCTCTCTCCCGTACCTTCATGTCTCACTCTCTCTCTCCCGTACCTTCATGTCTCACTCTCTCTCTCCCGTACCTTCATGTCTCACTCTCTCCTCTCCCGTACCTTCATGTCTCACTCTCTCTCTCCCGTACCTTCATGTCTCACTCTCCTCTCCCGTACCTTCATGTCTCACTCTCTCTCTCCCGTACCTTCATGTCTCACTCTCTCTCTCCCGTACCTTCATGTCTCACTCTCTCTCTCCCGTACCTTCATGTCTCACTCACTCTCTCTCTCCCGTACCTTCATGTCTCACTCTCTCTCTCCCCGTACCTTCATGTCTCACTCTCTCTCTCTCCCGTACCTTCATGTCTCACTCTCTCTCTCCCGTGCCTTCATGTCTCACTCTCTCTTCAAAGAATAAAAATGCAAAAATAAATAAATCTTAAAAAAAACAGGAACAAGAAACGTTAAAGAGTAAAACGTGATTGTCGTTACTGCCCCGGGAGGGAGATGTTGATTTTATTTATATGAAAAGGGTTAATAACATCGTTGTTTAGTTCCGAATCCCAAGTTTCAAACCATTCCCGAATGTTTATTTCGCTGTGCGTTGTTAATGATGGAGGAAACATCAATCACTTTGGGGGGTCTTTGGGGGGGGGGGTTTACTAAGAGCCCAAACTAAATTGAATTTAATAAATGACAGAAAGACCGAAGCACATAAAAACAAGTTGTCCATTTTGATTTTGCTCAGAATAATTAACCAGAGTACGTTATTATCTGTGAAATCTAAACAAAATGGGAACAGCCCTCGCTTAGTATTCTCTGTCCCCCCCCCCCCACCACTCGGTACAGTGCCTCCCAAGAAGCCCGTCAACCTGACCTGCTGGTCCCGTAACACCAAGGACCTGAGCTGCCAGTGGGGCCCCGGCGGGGAGGGAGAGACCTTCATCCCCACCCAGTACATCCTCAAGTATAAACTCAGGTGACCCCAGCCCACCCTAGCCACATACCAAGACACACACCTCCCCCTACTCCTCCTCCTCCTCCAAAACCTCCCCCTCATCCACCCCCCCACACCTCCTCCTCCTCCTCTCTCCACCTCCTCTCTCCTCCACCTCCTCTCTCCACCTCCCCTCTCCTCCACCTCCTCCTCCTCTCCTCCACCTCCTCCTCCTCCTCCACCTCCTCCACCTCCTCCACTCCTCCACCTCCTCCTCCTCCTCCTCTCCACCTCCTCTCCTCTCTCCTCCTCCTCCTCCTCCTCCTCCTCCTCCACTCAGTCTTTCCCACAGAGTGTTGCACCTGGATCAGATTTACGACTCTCCGAGCGACCACTGTGTAACGATCAGTATAATCAGAGTGACCTCGGACCCAGCGGTCTGAATGCGTTACAGCAGAGCTCACAGGGAGGGGGGGGGGGGGGGGGGGGGGGGACAGGAAACTAGGAAACGGAGATTTCCTACACATTTGCACGGGTGGTTAAAGCTTTTAGAAGGCACTTCTAATGCGTGTATTCCTACAGTGGTCAATCTACACGGCCAGAAATGTTAAAGTTTTTGATCGCCGTTGATCGCCAATTACGCGCTTAAAGATCTGCGACACGATTGGTCGAAACCAATATGAGCCCAATGATCGGTCTATGCATCGGGCGTCCAGGGGTCACGTGACACAGTGTCCCGTCTGCCCCCCCCCCCCCCCACCCGGTCAGGTGGTACGGCCGGGAGAAGGAGTGCGAAGTCTACAGCGCTGGCCAGCAGGGCTACTCATGCCACATCCCGCGAGACCTCGCGCTCTTCACGCCCTACGAGATCTGGGTGGAGGCGGCCAATCAGCTCGGCTCCAACACCTCGGACGTCATCTCCCTCGACATCCTGGATGTGGGTGAGTTCTGCGAACGCACACAATGCACGCCTACTGTACCCCTCTCTCCCCCCCACACCCACCCCCCCTTCTGAGGATTCAGTTTTATTAGAGTTCTGTTTAATTGTTGTCTCCAGTTCCTCTGCATATGGTTGACATACTTTCAAGTCCAGAGGTGGATTTTTCTGGGGCTCTTCATGCATTCTTCCGTCCACCCCTAATACATGTTTAATGGGTTCTGGCTGACGCTCCAAAAGTCGTAAAAAGGGAGCCCTCTGAGAGACAAGGAGAGGAAGAGACCAGGGGGGGGGGGGGGGAGAGAGAGAGAGAGAGCGAGAGAGCGAGAGAGATTTTTATCGCTCTTTTCTTTTTAGTTAGCTAACTTGGCTAGTGGGGTAGTACGCTCAGGAGGGTGGAAGGGAGAGGGAGAGAGAGGGAGGGAGGGATGTACAAGGATTATCCGTGATACAAAACGTCTGGCCTCAGTGTCCCCTCAATCACGGACGCAATAATCTGGAATTCTTTTGTCTTGATTTTCTGTCCCCTTTGGGAGGGGTCTGATCGACCCAATAAGACCACGACTGAGCCCAACAACAATGCAGCAACAAATGGGAACACTTTAGGTTTTAATGCGATGGCATCTCCTCTCCTCTCTGTTGCTTGAATCCTCCCCTTGTCTCTGGCGCCCCTTCCAACCACTCCGACGTTAACGAGCCTTATATCGCAGCGAAGGGAGCAGCTTTAGTGTTCGGAACAGAGTCCACTTCTGTCTGGGCCAGTACATTGAAGAGGAGGGGTGAGATCAGGAATTGGTCTGATTCCCGGGCTTCCCAAAAGACGGTCTAAGCCGTCCCATCCTACACGACAAGATAAAGTCGTGCCGTCGTCACGTAATGGGGTTTATTTACATTTATTTACATTGGAAATAAGGTAGTGTATCAGCTTTTGTCATTTAAGATCGTTTTTGGGGGTAATCAGAAACTAAAAGAAAGGGTTAAAGTCCTACCAAATCCCAGGACTCCATCTTCGATATTTACTTTAATATTTCATAAGATTCATGGGACCGTATCCAACCGACACCTCGGCAGTTCATTGACTGATTCCAAAACAACGTATGCACTGTGGAATGTGGATCGAGCTCCAAAAGCCTCCCCGTTTCATTCATGCTCGCCTCGGCTCTCACAACAAATATGGAGACACAGCGAGGCCCGGGTGCAAAAGTAGTCCTGATTTATCGATAAACAGAAGTTAACCAAAAAGAATGGTGTAATAAATGGTTTCTGGAGAGAGCCATGGGCAGACTGGTGGTCCTTACATCTGCTACCAGCTGAACGTGCAGCCCCCCCCCCCACCAGGGACCACCTGAGAGGAGAGAGAGGCAGGGGGGAGCAAGCACAACGACGGTACTGCACCCCTATAACACACACACAGCGAGCCAGAGGGCCGTCTCAAGCTCTACTCAAGAAGATGACAACTCTTAGGCACTGTGTGAAGACCAGCGGGTCTCCAGTGCTCACCCTCTTGTTAGGTTGGGGTTTTGGGTTAGGGTGTGACGACCCCCTGGGTGAAGACCAGGACAGGGGGTCTTCACACCCTTTGGGGGTCACCCCGTTGTTACGATGCTGTAGACAGTAGACCGTAGACAGCCCGTAACCTCAGTCTGTCCCTACGTGGTGTGCTGAACCTTGAGTAGTGTTCCTGATCTGACCCTGGGTGAGTGCAATCTAACCCATCTAGGGGTTAGGTGTTAGGTACTCACCACAGGTCCGTCTCTCACACTCCGCACTGGCTCCTCGTCCCGGTTGGACGAGCCGTCGGTCCCGCTGACCAACCCGCACCTTGATCCACTCTTTAATTCACCGTGTATATATATGTATCCATCCCAAAAGCGTTCCCTTCCTGGAATGAGTCCCTGGGGTTGTTCTCCTTCTCCTGACTCTCACCTCAAACTCTCTGCACCTGTCCACCCAGCTGTTGCTACTCACCTGTGATGATCACCTCAACACCGCCCCCTCTGGGTGACGTCAGTACTGACCCTAACCCTTAGCGACCCTACCGTAACATCAGTCCAAACCTTCATCCGTCTGCGTCTCACGTCCCCCCCCCCCCCCCCCCCCCCCCCCCAGTGACCACGGACCCCCCGGACAGTGTGGCGGTGAGCCGGGTGGGGGAGCAGGAGGACCAGCTGAGCGTCCACTGGGCCAGTCCTCCGGCGCTCAAGGACTTCCTGTTCCAGGCCAAGTACCAGATCCGGTACCGTCTGGAGGACAGCGAGGAGTGGAGGGTGAGCGAGCACACGGGCGCCCTCACGGGGCTCACTGAGGGTCTCCGGCCGTTTAGGACGTACTTCACAACGAGCCGCGGCCACACTCAAGTGTTCTGGGATTAAAGCAAAGCTCCTTGTGCGTAAATGTCTTTAGATTTGGATCGATAAATGTGTCCCAGTTTCCCAAAACGTAACTTTCTCCGTTACGACAGAAAGACAAGAACCAGGAGCGAGAATGGGTTGAGGCTGGATCGCAAAACAGTTTGGATAAATACAGAGTCCATAGTCTCCGGGAGGCTAGTGATAGGCCGTTCTGTTTGTGTGTGTGTGTGTGTGGTGTGTGTGTGTGTGTGTGTGTGTGTGTGTGTGTACAGGCTAATGATAGGCTGTGTGTGTGTGTGTGTGTGTGTGTGTGTGTGTGTGTGTGTGTGTGTGTGTGTGTGTGTGTGTGTGTGTGTGTGTGTGTGTGTGTTGTGTGTGTGTGTGTGTGTGTGTGTGTGTGTATGCAGGCTCGTGATAGGCTCATGCCTGTGTGTGTGTGTGTGCGTGTGGGTGGGTGTGTGTGTACAGGCTAATGATAGGCCTGTGTGTGTGTGTGTGTGTTTGGTGTGTTGTGTGTGTGTGTGGTTGGTGTGTGTGTGTGTGTGTGTGTGTGTGTGTGTGTGTTTGTGATGTGGTGTTGTGTGTGTGTGTGTGTGTGTGTATGTGTGTGCCTGTGTGTGTGTGTGGGTGTGTGTGAATACAGGCTCATGATAGGCTCATGTGTGTGTGTGTGTGTGTGTGTGCGTGTCCAGGCTCATGATAGGCTAATGTGTGTGTGTGCGTGTCCAGGCTTATGATAGGCTCACGCGTGTGTGTGGTGTTGTGTGTGTGTGTGCATGTGTCCAGGCTCATGATAGGCTCACGCGTGTGTGTGTGCACGTGTCCAGGCTCAGGGAGGCAGTGTCTTTCTGTGGGTCCGTGCTTGTGATTCTCACCCTGAGGCGTCCTCCCAGGTGGTGGACGACGTAGGGAACCAGACCTCCTGCCGCCTCGGCCGGCCTGTGGCCCGGGACGGTGTACTTCGTCCAGGTCAGGTGCAACCCGGTGGGCATCTACGGCTCCAGGAAGCCGGGAATCTGGAGCGACTGGAGCCACCCCACCGCCGCCTCCACCCCCCTCACCGGTGAGTCTTTCCCAAAGACTCCAGTTCTTTTTTCTTTTTTTTCAGAAATACTTTGGCACTATTTTCTATCTGTCTCTACACTTTCTGGACTGTATATTTCTTTCTGCTGGAACACCCAAATTTCTCCCCCCCCCGGGGATTAATAACGTTTTATCTTATCATTTATGTGATATGTTATGTTATGTTAACGAATTGATTGATTGATTTCCTGTTTGATAACAATAGCTGCTCTTAAACACAAGCCTACCGGTTTTGCATGAGCATTTAAAAAAATTAGCATTCTCTACAAGAAGCATATTTTCTATAGCGCTGTACTGTCAATTGGGTCGCAATGGTTTGAAATTTAAAAAAAAAGGGTCCCCAAGTGTTTCCTACTTTGGGAAACACTGCATTACACAACCCCCCCGCCTGATCACTCTCACATGTTCTGCGGTCCAGTTTTCCCCAGGTGGGTGTTTGTTTTCGTGGAGGTAGCTGGCAGTAGCTCGGAGATGTTTGCCCTGAAAGCCTCATTATCTGTGTGTTTGATGTCATCAACCTGTTTCCGTGGGGGTCTTGTAAACAAAATACCCTTTAAATCCTCTTAACTCTCTGCAATGTTTAAGACTCAATTCTCAAATTATCACCCTCTCTCTCTGCCATTCAACGCCAAAAAAGAACTAATTTGTGTATCCCACAAGCTCTTGAGCGAACACATTCAAACTACATGGGACCCCAGAGAAACACATTCAAACTACATGAGACCCCAGAGAAACACATTCAAACTACATGAGACCCCAGAGAAACAGGTCCAAACTACATGTGACCCCAGAGAAACACATTCAAACTACATGAGACCCCAGAGAAACAGGTCCAAACTACATGTAACAGACCAAACTACATGAGACCCCAGAGAAACACATTCAAACTACATGAGACCCCAGAGAAACACATTCAAACTACATGAGACCCCAGAGAAACACATTCAAACTACATGAGACCCCAGAGAAACAGGTCCAAACTACATGAGACCCCAGAGAAACACATTCAAACTACATGAGACCCCAGAGAAACACATTCAAACTACATGAGACCCCAGAGAAACACATTCAAACTACATGAGACCCCAGAGAAACACATTCAAACTACATGAGACCCCAGAGAAACACATTCAAACTACATGTGACCCCAGAGAAACACATTCAAACTACATGAACTACATGTGACCCCAGAGAGAAAACACATTCAAACTACATGAGACCCCAGAGAAACACATTCAAACTACATGAGACCCCAGAGAAACAGATTCAAACTACATGAGACCCCAGAGAAACACATTCAAACTACATGTGACCCCAGAGAAACACATTCAAACTACATGAGACCCCAGAGAAACAGGTCCAAACTACATGTGACCCCAGAGAAACACATTCAAACTACATGAGACCCCAGAGAAACAGGTCCAAACTACATGTGACCCCAGAGAAACAGATCCATGTGACCCCAGAGAAACAGATCCAAACTACATGTGACCCCACAGGAACACATCCAAACTACATGTGACCCTCAAGGAAACCCTAACCGCAAACGAAGAGCCGTGGCCTCCAGCATGGAGATCGCCTAACAGGATTTAATCAGACGACCAAAGGCCAGAGGGGGGGGGAAAGATTTGATCTTTTTCGTTAGCCTTCAAACACAAATTCAAGTTGAGTGGTGGCTGCCTGTCAGAAGTCCGCACATGCCCTGTAAGCCCAGAGTGGAAACAGGTTCGGGACCACAAAGAACGCATAATGAGTTAGAAAGGTCCCGAGGCATTTTCTTACACGCAGAGGAAGTAGTTAACAGGCCTGTTGTTTGGCTGGCAGATTGACTGCGGCTGCCTTTTGGCTCCCTGTAGTCAACCCCCCCCCCCCCCCCTACACAGTTACCTCCCAACTCTACACAAACCCCTTCACCTCGTCATAAAGAACCCCATTACATATTTTGAATGTTTGCTAATATGTTTGCTGTAGTCCACTTTGTAATGAAGGCAAATGAGAAACAGAAGTCGAAGCTAAGATTTGGAAGACTACGCATTGGCAGAGGTTCTGTTCCTTCCAAATCGGACATGTGATGTTGCTTCCCAGGGCATTCTGAGGAATCATGCTAAGCTTTGGAGATTCAAATCGGAATAACTTAGTTTTTGGTTTTTGGCTTCCTGCGTGTAATTTAAAACTGCAATTCTTTCAAATTCTGGGTCCCTGTTTGTGCTCCCCTCCAGAGTACACAACCTGGCAAAGCTAGCTTTACACAGTATTGACAAAGACTTTACACAGAGTTCGACATGTATGTTCATAAAAAAAACACATAAATACTCCATGAATAACCCGAAGTATACATATAGGGAGGTGGATAAGGCAAAGAAATGAATGAATCTCCACTTGTCATTCTGAGTGGTAAAGCATCTCCTTCACCCCCCTGTCTCCCTCTCTCACCCCCTCCCTCTCTCTCTCTCTTCCACCGTCTCTCTCTCTCGCTCGCCCGCACAATGCTGACCGAGCAGTCTTTTACATCAGCGCTCCACCTCTAGCGAACATGTTGTTTATTGTAACCTTCAAACACCTCCCTCCCCCCGTCTCCCCCCTGCCCTCCCCCCTCCCCCCACCCCCCTCCCCCACCAGGGCGCCTCCAGGCCGAGTCTTGTGAGCCCAAGATCAGCGAGCCACCCTCCAACTCCACTCTGCGGCGGGAGCTGAAGCAGTTCTTTGGCTGGGTCCGCAAGCACGCCACCGGCTGCACCGGCATGTCCATCAAGCTGTACGACCAGTGGCGGGTGTGGCAGCAGAAGACGCATAAAGCGCGCAACCAGGTAGGTAAGGAGATGCTCCCCCTCGCCACTCACTCTGCCCTCGCACCCCCCCCACCACCCCCCACCCCCACCCCCCCACCCCGTCAACCTGACCTTCCAGCGGGTGACCAGGTTCGAGTCGGGATCGCATGTGACACGACAACGCAGCCTCGTGTGTGTAGACAGTGGTAGTCTTTCTGTCGCACGCATGCTCCGTCTCACGCACATACGTACATGCACACAGACACAGAGACAGGCCGACAGACAGACAGACACACACACACATGCATTATCTCGCACATTTAAAATAGCCCATGATGGTTGTTGTGAACTTTGCGTACTCTCTGGGCCTGAGGTCCCTGCGGTGAGCCGCTGGAGAGGCAGAGAGACGGCAGATTTCCGCTTTGCTGGTTCTGCGTTGTTCCAGTTGATGCTTTATGACCAGGTGGGGGGGCGTGGTTTGGTCTGCGTTCGCTGCGGCGTCCGAGGCAGGAGCGCAGGGTTGTCCCTCTCGATTCGCTCTTACTCTCTTCAAAGCCCCGCGCTCTCCTTGTACTACCAACATTTAATGATGTAAACTTACGATACTGACCGGCGACCACAACAAAGAGGGCCGAACATGTAAATGTAATTAACAGCCCGTGGTAATGCCTTCCATTCGGGTCTAGTTTCCTTGTGACGTGAGGAGCTCCTCTCAAACCATAACTCAGGCCAAATGTCAGCCCCCGCCACCGGATCTGCTGTCTTTGTTTCGAGGCTCTCAGGGCCACGTCCTCTGGAAGGACGCCCTAAATTTCTGTCCGTAACTCATCGAACCCACCTGACTTTCTGTCGCTCCCCCAGCTCAGTTCTAGTGTGGCGTCTTTGGGATCCCGGGGTAGGGTGCTTCGGCTAAGAAGATTTCTGAATGCACTGGAATGGCATGCATCGGGGCAGTTAAGATTTGTACTTTGTGAAATAGAGGGGAACTGAATTAAGGAGAAAGGCATTTGTATAGTGTACCCCCCCCCCCCCCCCCAAGGGCTGTGATCCACATCATAACTACCGTCCTCAACATTGATCAGTGTAATAGTATAACGCATCTGTCTGTCCCTCCCACCTCCAGATGCCTCAAGACGATAACTCGTAGCGCGACATGGCACAACTGGAGTTAAAAATGAAGACCAGCATCACAGCCGACCGCTGACAGCCCCGCTGCCCAGAGGGGATGCCTTCTGTGAAGGGTCCGGTCCCCTGGCTCTGAGGGTCACTGCGGACCCCCCCGTCGGCTGGACAGACTCCACCTTCAGTTTGAAGAGGCCATGTGGAACAGAGAGAACTGAGGGGAAGGCGCCTCCGACTGACTGTGTGTGCCTCTGCCTGGCGCACCAGGATTAGGAACGTCAAATCCCTCTTGGATCCGATAGCAGTATGTGTTTTTAGAGCTTTCTCCGTCTCACATGCACACAAAAACAGTTTTGTTTGTGTGAAGAACTTTCAGCCCAGAAACCTACTTTATAAACGTTGGTTGAGATAAGCAGAAAGCTATTTTGATGACGGTGGAATCTCAAAAACCCACACAAATGGATTATATTCTGCTCAAAGAATGTAAACAAATTTACTCGAGTGCATCAATTCTTGCTGCTACAGCCCAATCCTGAATTCGTTTAGATAATTATCTAGGGGAAAAATGCATTACATCATGTTTTTGGAGGTTGGTAGTATTTGATTATATAATATATAAAAACTATCTAAAGAACTATAGAGAAGGTTACCAGGAATTTCCCTGCATGTGCTGTCCCTGGGATTTAATCCTGATAATGTTGAGGATTTTTGTCCATCACATCCTAATGTCTAGACACAACTGCCCCAGCAGCAGTCTGCGTCTAATTATGTTGGAAGAGGTGGCAAGCAAACCACGTTTACATCGAGCTGACCGATACAGATGGCTTTCACACACGCAAGAGAGGAGCAGGAAATGGCCGTTCGGAGAACAGGGATTAATTGAAATGGAGTAAAGTACTCAGTTACACTCTGAACGCTGATCGCAAGCAGCACTTCCACCTCACGGGGAATGAGATCACCAGCACATTAGCTGCTCACCATCGAGAGCTTAGGCACACAACTATTGCAAACGTATTGGATTCAGGGTTCACTTGTCATGTAAATCACATAATCATAATAATCCCAAATCTAAATTCATATACTCTCAATAAATTTAACAAAGTGTAAAAAAAAATTAAAACCCAAACTAAATGCCATCTGTAAATAAAGTTACACTGCTTGCCACTCCTGACGCTAACAGAAATATTGAAATAAACAATAGAAAAATATTGCAAGAGTAAAGCAAAAAAAGATTAATTGTTTGATTAATGTGCAATCAAATTGCAAATTAATCGGATTTAAAGTTTACGCTTCTGTCACCTACTCACAGCAGCAATACTCGATTGTGGCAGTCACTCACAGTTCTGCCCAAAGACCATTATATATATGTCTTATATTTTTTATAAACTGTATATTTAAGGATCTTTTTCTTTAAGTTATATAATTGAAATAAATACAAAATAAAAAAGGAAACAATACACGTGTTCGAATGTTATTTCTTTAATTTGAATAACTAAAGTCAACATCTGTATCTATAAAAAAAACAGCTTGAACAAGCTTTGTGTATCGCTAAGAAAACATATTTACAAGAGAGAGACAGAGACAGAGACAGAGACAGAGAGAGAGAGAGAGAGAGAGAGCGAGAGAGCGAGAGACAGAGAGACAGAGAGACAGACAGACAGACAGACAGACAGACAGACAGACAGACAGACAGACAGACAGACAGACAGACAGACAGACAGACAGACAGACAGACAGACAGACAGACAGACAGACAGACAGACAGACAGACAGACAGACAGACAGACAGACAGACAGACAGAGAGAGAAGCAGTAGGGAGGCGGGGCCAGGGGGATGGGTTCAGGCCGCGTGGGACACCAGGGAGGTGGCGGTGGGGGCGGAGCGAGGAGTCCATCCACCGCTCCATCATTCTAGCCCCCCCTCCTTTTGTTTTAACATCCTGGCGATGCACCAGAGCTGTCAATCACACTCCTCCGAGTCGTACTTGAAGTCCTGCATGATCTCCGCCAGAGCCCCCTGGGTCTTTATGATACTGGGGGGGGGGAGAGGAGCACATTTTAGCCACATCCACACAACCATACAGACAGACACCTCCGACAAAAACAACCTCAAGTCTGCATCTCCACTCAGTTTCTGGAGCCACTCTGGGATTATCCCCCCTCTACACCAAAGAACTGGTGGAGCTTCCAGGGTTTCTAAATAAACAGTTTTCCGCAGTCATTTGAACAATCCAAACGAGTTAAACATCCCAGAGGCAAGGATCAGTGGGTCCTGTCAACGTTTGGAGGCTTCAATATTCCCGTGCAGAGCCTTAGCAGAAGCCCGTGAGGCAAAGTGTACGAACCGGGAGTTGAGAGGGAGGGAACGGGGCCAGCGAGGGCTGAAAGTAGTAAAAGTCAAAGAGGTTTTCTATTATGGCTGTTCTTACTCCTGCTTGATCTCCTGAATCTTCTCTTGACAGCCCTCCTCTTCTGGGTGATCCTGGGCCCTCTGTCTGGCCATCTGCAGCATGGCTGTCTGTTAACAAGGTGCATCACATCACACACACATGCAAACCATTCGTCGGCTTTCAACAGCACGGGCGAAAGGGGAGAGACGGACAACCGGCGAAAAAGGCTTCTTTTAACAGCCGCCGGGGAAATCGCACACATGGTGATGTATCGCGTTTGTAACTTGAATACGTATTATTATCATCCGTATCATAAACGAGGTTTAGTGCCCGTCGTAGAACGTGCGGTTGAGCGTTTTATGGAATGCAGACCGTTGTAAAAGGTGGGAGGAGAGCCACGGCATTGTGGTCCGACTGGATGAGTCGTGGCCTGGAATAGCTTCTAGGATGAGTGCGGCCGTTCTTTAAGCTCACAGTAATCAGAAAATGCAAAGAGGCCAGACCTCAAAGACTAACATTATACGGCAAAGCAAAAAAAGAAGAAATTGCCTTTTTTTGCTTCGCTGTCGGTTTTAGCCAGGCAAAAATAAGTAGGAAACCACTGTCATGTAAACAACAACAACAACAGTTCTAAAACCCCAACAGGGGAATTCATTTTGATATCTTAGCCATGCTAGCGATAGGAAGCACTGCTTTTCCACCGGAACTCTGCCACCTTGTGGTGGAACGATAGGTCGCGCATGGTCATGAACTCATTATTGCCATTCGATCATCACTACTTTCTCAAATGATCCAACCCCGATCATTAACATTGAGTCATTTAGCAGACACTTATTTCCAAAGTGACTTACAAAAATTGGATTACGTAAGTGCTGCATGATCAGCTTTTAGAACAAATGGACTCACTTATGGAAACCAGAACTCTGAGGACAGTACGCTTAGTTGGATGAGCTCACAATAGATACCTCTCAGAAATACGTACAGTATAATTATTTGACCAAAAGCAATAGATATTAGGAAAATGCTACCACTTAACAACGCCATTAATAACACTATGACAGGATGAGTAGAGCGCTGCTATGACAGGATGAGGTAGAGCTACTATGACAGGGTGAGTAGAGAGCTACTATGACAGGACGAGTAGAGCTGCTACGAAAGGATGAGTAGAGAGCTGCTATGAAAGGATGAGTAAAGAGCTACTATGACAGGATGAGTAGAAGGCTGCTATGACAGGATGAGTAGAGCGCTGCTATGACAGGATGAGTAGAGAGCTGCTATGAAAGGATGAGTAAAGAGCTGCTATGACAGGATGAGTAGACCACGGCTATGACAGCGTAAGTAGGACACTGCTATGACAGGATGAGTAGAGCTACTATGACAGGATGAGTAGAGCTACTATGACAGGATGAGCAGAGCTATGACAGCATGAGTACAGAGCTACTATGACAGGATGAGTAGAGCGCTACTATGACAGGATGAGCAGAGCTATTAAGACAGCATGAGTACAGAGCTACTATGACAGGGTGAGTAGAGCTACTATGACAGGGTGAGTAGAGCTACTATGACAGCATGAGTACAGAGCTACTATGACAGCATGAGTACAGAGCTACTATGACAGGGTGAGTAGAGCTGCCCTCACCAGGTCCAGCTTCTGCTTCTCCTTGTGCTGCAGCGCGTCGATGTGCTCCGCGAGGTCCGGCCGCTGCAGCGCCCCCTGGAGTCGCTCCTTGATCCGCAGCACCTCCGAGGAGATGCCCAGGAAGGCCTGCGTGATCTCGTGGACCAGCTGCCTGTAGTGGTCAAAGTCGTACTGGGGCCCGGTCCGCAGGTACGCCTCATGGCCCCTGGACACACACAGAGACAGTCGATACAGAACACATACAACAACACACACACACACACACACACACACACACACACACACACACACACACACACACACACACACGGTATTATTTATATTATTAATTATAATAATATACTATACTTTTAATTATTAATTTAAAGCGCAAATTTGTTCATTCAATGGTCAATTTATGAACTGGTTGACTCCTTGAATGTGCTTAAACCTAGGATCCCTGTATGCCTAGCTTCTTTAAACAAGCGACTTACTCCTCAAAGAGCCTGTACGCCTCTATGCGCTCTGTCTGGAGGGCGTAGAATCGCCTGATCACAGCTTTAAAGTCTGTAGGTACCTGGAGAGAGAAAGATAATAACAGATGAACTAACGAGTAAATCTTTCATATGAGTGGTTCCTGAAGAGCAGATGACTCCGACCCCATTCACTCACACCATACCAACCAAACTAATATCAGGAGTGAACTGAACCACCTGGCTGGACAGATGACACAATAGATCACATCTACCAGTATGTTGATCTGATCCTCATAAAATGTGTTTAATCTCGCCAAACAGAGTTCAATTCCTCCGGGTGTCTCGAAAAGTGCCACTTTTACCCAGACATTAATTGTTTTCTGTCTCTAAACAATCAGTTGAGCCAAAGCAGTCCCCACAACAAGTGAGGCTGGTAGCCCCTAGCTAACGCTAGCATCACACATGCGAGTTGTGTGCAAAAGTACACAACACGTACACAACACGTACACAACGCAAACACACAAAACCAGCCACTCACCATGGTGCTCCTGGAAGGGAGATACACAGAGGGGATTTTTACAACAGAAAAAGTCTTAGTACAGAAGCTTGTTTCCGAGCATGATTCAGCTGACTGCGCTACCCTCCCACCCGGAAACGGCAAGGAGGCGCTCTTTCAAAATAAAGGCGCAGCTATAGTAGAAATATCTGACATCCGTAACTCGCATTAGAAAACTCTGATCATTGTTATCCAACATTGTTGGATGTTATCTACAATGTTTAACTCTTCTAGTCTTTAGCTGGACCCATTAAAAACAATATTTTATTGTTTTATTTAATTTGTTATGCTGACATTTATTTGTGGCTTCTAGCCCATTCAATGAGTCTCCCCAACTCGAAGCAGAATGGTTTAATTCAGGATTCAGGCTTACTGCAATATGTCAATGCATAACCCGTCAGAGCCTTCCAAAGCAGGAGCTGTTAACAGTTCTACCTGTTGAGGATGCATTGAACAATCCAACAACATAAATCAATATGTCACGCATGGTGCATTAAAAGACTACATTCGCCCATAGCTTCCTACTGATTATGTTGAGTAAACATATTGCCGACGAAAATAAAGTAGCTCTCAAGGCTAAGCTACTGTACGATGCTGTAAAGACGTGGACACTCCCACGCGGACCATCTTCCTCTGCAGCCCATTGGTCCGTTCAACATCTTCAGCACCACGGAGGCTGAACAGCGACACTCGGTCACACGGCTGGACGAAGATGAGAAGATGCCGCTTACTGTAGTCCACTTTTTTGGGGTTACTGTGTCAATATTTTCCGGGTGGTTTCGTTCCCGTGTGTCGATCATGCACAGTGTGGACGCAGACATGAATCGATCCCTCCGTCTCTCGTGTGGAACTCAATAGCCCCCCTGTTCGCTCATCGTGCAACCGCCTGGTGTCGTCCAACTCTGCAAGAGAGGAAGCTAATTCTCACCAGATATGCATTAGCTGTCAGCCTCTGTGTATGTGGTATTTTTTTTATTTTCTTCCGCCCCGAGACGGATGACCACATGCAGCCAGACCTCCAGTAGCCTTCGTCTGTTTAGTTCCGAATCAGCAGGAACAGCAGCCCGTGTAAGGGAACCGCGTTCCGCACGCCACTGCAGCCCCGTGGCCGCCGACCACCGCCGCCTGGTGACATGACCGCTCGGGGCAGGAAGAAAAGGATCGGAGCTCTAGAGACAGACGGACACGTGGATCCAAACAGCGGCGCGGAGAGGTGCCCTCAGCTGGAGGTCCTGGTTCCTCTGGTCCCCTGGTCTATGGTGATGGATAGTGGCAAAAAGACCCCAACAGCCTCCTCTACTGTCTGAGGTCTGAGAGCCCCTCAATATCCACCCTGAACCCCGACCCCTCCTCCCCCACGGGCCTACTCTGAAAACTTAGAATATTGTTGCCATCGTGGGTAAAAAAAACAAAAAACCCTGAGCTGATGGAGAGTTGACATTTGCTTTATTTTTTTTAATCTCAGATGCACGTCCACGTAAGATTGCGATCAGTTTAACCCCAACTCCACCGTGGTCTCGCCCAGGCCACCCGGTTCACTGGGTCACTCGCCTCGGTCCGCTTTCTTGCAAAACCATGGGTTGCATCCAGAGCATAGCCTGTAAGTCACGAATCAAACGGGAGAACATCATCGTGTACGACCTGTCCGCCACCATCGACCACTGTCCGACCATCATAGAGGAGAACTCGCCGATAGTGCTTCGATACAAGACGCCTTACTTCAAAGCCTCCGCGCGGATCGTCATGCCTCCCATTCCCCGTAACGAGACTTGGGTGGTGGGCTGGATACAGGCATGCACCCAGATGGAATTCTACAATACCTATGGAGACGTTGGCATGTAAGTACACCCCCCCCCCCCCCGCCCCGCCCCGCCCCTCATCCCCATCGCTCCATTCAGTCCACTATAGACGAAGCCAACGAGCGTTTTTCTCGTGTGTGTAATGTCTACGGCGGGTGTCAACATCTCGTGTGGTCACCGTCAGGGTGTGACGGTTCGTATGCATGCATGCATCGTGCACGGTGACACGGTCTCTCCGTGCACGGCGACACGGTCCCTCCGCCTCCGTGCACGGGTGAACCGTGCTGGACCGCTCATGTTTCCGTTCCCACGGGCTCGCTCTCACTCCGTGTGCACGTAGCGCGACCAGCAGGTTAACTCTGTTGTCTGCTTCCTGGATTCAAAACGCCCACCGACAGATTCTGTTCCTGTGACTTTGGCATCAAAATAGCGAGCCAGCTATAGATGAGCCCAACAACGGTTGGAGCCTGTGCTCCAACACTCACTGGACCCATGGGGGGTGGGGGTGGGCGGGTGGGGGGGGGGGGGTAGGGCATGTTATTTCTGACAACCGCCCATGTTATTTCTGCTATCATACAAGATATCCGATTTTATGTGAACACCGATTCACTAGCCGACTCTGCTGCTCAAACTGACAACTTCAGTCACATTGGCCTACA
>OLKM01001031.1:86925-116925 GCA_900291075.1 Melanogrammus aeglefinus | reverse complement strand
CAACATAAACATAATTTTTGCTCATTCCGTGAAACCATTAAACAGTAAATTAAAGTTTAATCAAGTATGGGCTAACACTTAGCCCTTTATATTAGCTCTCTGGTTGAGTAACTGTTTTACACAACGCCAACATTAAACACAGGTCGGAAGAGAGAGAAAACAAATGTTTTGTTTTTAAAAAATAAAAAATACATTTAGTACATCATAATGCCTGGCCACAATAAAACATGATTCCGTAAATCCACGTTAAAAGTAAAACTCAGCCACAAGAGACAGAAACGAGAACGTAATACCACCTCTCCGATCCTTCGGACCAGAGCTTGGAGGATACATAAACACTACCCCTTACTGGACGCTCTGACACTGCAGGGATGGATAGAGTCACCAATAGGAAGTCTTCTCTCGCTCATCATCTGGGAAACCGTTCAGCCCACATGCCTGGATCAGGTCACGCCGGTTTGGCAGTAACACGAAATTGCAGTCCGACAAGTAACTGTAATAGTCAGTCAGTCATTAGTCAGTCAGTCATAGATTAAAATGTCCTCCCTTGTCTCTGCACGCACAGCAGCCAGCAGCTCAAACATCGGAGTCAAGTGGTGGTGACCGAGTCGACATAAGAAACTGGTTTGGTCACTTCTTCTTCTTGCCCTCCACCTCTTCCTCCTCCACTCCATGGGTGGTCTTCCTCACCAAGGCACTTGTTGGTGTTCAGAGACTCGTGGTCTACTCTCCCCCAGCGGAAGGAAGAAACCTTTTGGTCCATGCTGTTCAACCCAACTCTCTCTCTCATTATATTCTCCTGATTCCATCCCCAAAGACTTTCAACCACATGGGTGGGTGGGTGGGTGAGATCGATCTCGCTCGAGATCTCTCTCCCTCTCTCCCTCCCCCCCTCTCCCCCCTTCTCTCTCTCTCTCCCTCTCCCTCTCTCCCTCCCTCTCTCTCTCCCTCTCTCTCCCTCTCCCTCTGGAGAGTGGGGTGTGTGTGTGTTTGCGTGTGTCCGCTATGCCCTGCTGGGGTTGGGGGTGGTTTTCCCCTCGTAACCGTACAGGAAGGTGGCCGCGATGACCAGCAATGCTCCCATGAAGAAGACGCTGCGAACAGGAGAACACCACGTCAACACACACCTCAGCATGGGGCTGGCGGAATACGGGCGTGGCCCAAGCGTACAATACGATGGAAACACGAGGAGGCCCAGTGTGAGGCCGTGGAATTTTGTCAGGGTGTGTTTATATTTTCTGTGGGTCTTTGTATTTGTGAGTGTGCGTCTTTGGCTTTGAATTTAGTGAGTGAAGGAGCTAGTGTGTGTGTGTGTGTGTGTGTGTGTGTGTGTGTGTGTGTGTGTGTGTGTGTGTGTGTGTGTGTGTGTGTGTGTGTGTGTGTGTGTGTGTGTGTGTGTGTGTGTGTGTGTGTCTCTCTCTCTCAGTGCAGGTGTTTTTCTCCATGCATTATTGGGCGTGTCTTTTTCTTTCCTCATTCACAGGGTTTGTCTGCGTCGGTAAATATTTGCATTTCTGAATGTGTGCCTGCGTGCGTGTCTGAGCGTGTGTGTGCGTGTGCGTGCGTGCGTGCGTGCGTGCGTGTGTGTGCGCGCGTGTGTGTGTGTGTGTGTACCTGGTGGGGTCAAAGTCCTGCAGCAGGAAGTAGGAGATGAGGGTGGAGAGGATGATGGACAGCGAGGTGGCGAAGCCCTTCAGGATGTTGTCGGCGTACTTGATGACCGCCGCGATGACCAGACCACCCAGCGCCTGAGGACAACAAACACACACACACGGGCCAGATGGGAACAGGCTCGGGACCACGACCTACGCCGGGACACTGTCGGAACGGGACGGGGGAGGGGGGGGGGCGGCCATCCATGAAGAACAATATTTTAAAAGATGGTCCATGTCTCTGGGGTCTGGGGGTCCAGTACAGCGCCAGGCGCCTTTGGGGCGCGTTTGGAATAGAATAAGCGAAACTAATGTACACAACATGGGTATTAGGGTATTAGTTATAGTACTTAGTTGTGTAGCATCTTATCCTAGTTATCTTTGTCGTATACGGGGAATGGGTTAACCTAGCGGTTGTTAGTGCTTGGCACTTAGTTTTATAAGTAAGGGATAATGTATAGTTCGGAGGTTGTTATGGAGAAATAAACCCCGACAGGTTGGATGGAACCCCGACGCGAAGCGGAGGGTTCCATACAACCTGAAGGGGTTTATTTCTCCATAACAACCGACTAACTATACATTATCCCGCTTATTACACGGCTTTACGAGTGAAATAAATAATAAACAATAGATAATAACCCACAATGATTCAGCAGCGACAAGGATTGTCGGTAACAGTTTTTTATTTAGTATGGCATTTTATATTGAATTGGGCGTGTTGTTCCTGTGATATGGGGCGTGTACGTGACAAGGATTGATCGGTAAAGTTTCTATTTACATGACGCTGTCCCTAGCAACGGTCCGTTATACATGACGACGGTCCGTTATACAGAAATAACAGACCGCAGAGCGCAGCGATGGACCAATCAGAGAGCAGCATTCAATAGAGCCGTGTAATAAACATCCTTACTGTACCGCCAGAGATATATTGTTTTCCTTCTTCTGACCAATGTACTTATTGTGAGCTGCTTTGGATAAAAGCGTCTAAATACCCGAAATGTAAAATGGTATATAGCAGCCGAGTGTCGGGGATGTGGAAGTTCTTAACAGGGAGCGTAGTATTTCTCTCTGCGGGCTGAGTCACTTGGTTACCCTTGGTTACACTGCGTACTACAAATGGACATTTCTGGGTCAGCGTTTGCATTTGTTTTCCCCGTTGTCATGGCGTCTCGTCCCGTGTTGTCTTGGCGTACCCCGACGTTTGTCAAGAGAGCCGGAGCACTCAAGAGTAAGGGGGAAGTCATCGAGGTGAACATAAAGGTCACGGATTGACCTGTGACCTGTTGTGGAGTTATTGATCGATTTGTTGATCGATTAGCGTTACCTGCAGCGCCACCACGGTCCAGGTGATGCCGTTGTACCCCTGGAACATTCCGGACTCGCTCACGCGCTCACCGTCGTAGGCCAGCATCCCAAACAGCCCAAACACCAGGCCAAACAACCCTACACACAGACAGACGCACACAGACACACAAAACTGAAAAAAGAAAAAACACTAAACACATATCTTTAAACTATATAAATATGGCCCAGAGCGATAGAATCCCACGTTTGCTGCGTCAGATTTCAGAAAAACATGAACATTGAACCTAATGTTGTCGTCTCTCAGTGAATGAAGACGCATTTTTTAAGAAAGAAAGTCTCGACTCTGCAGTGTGTGTCGTTTGGGCCACAACCTGCTGTTGTTACACAAAAACTACCTCAATCCTTTAAAAATGACATTCTCTCGCGGTGTTATGCAGCATATCTGCATTTCGGAAGCAACTTCTGACTTTAATGAAGTGAAAATAACACATCATCAATTATTTTCTACACTCGTTGATTATATCAGATGCAGGCTCTGGGGATCCTGCGCTAACACACCAGGGCTACGTCTTTCACACGCAAGAGCTCACGAGTCGCTGGCTCCCAGGTTAAAAAAAAAAAAAACAACAACATAAAAATAAACTGGACAGGGACATTCATCTCAGCAGACACAGAGGGGCGACAAAAAGCTGAGCTGGCTCTCTGAGCACAGAGAAAAGACGCACTAGCGCTTGTGATCGCAGCCAGGCTGCGATGCTAATGCCTACTCATCCCTTTTACAGCACGGCAATGACTACACACTCAAGGTGAGGCAGAGGGGCACACGGACAACAACGTGACCTCGTTGTGAAGGTCGGACCTCGGGGACATGAGGTGGCAGCAGCTGACCATCATTACATTGTCAGTTTATTTTATAATAACTTTGTGAATTACAATTATTTCTTAAAAATCATAGAGACTGACGCATGCTCACATCACATGTAAGCATGGTCATATTTGAATTTGCTGGCTTTGTCCAAGCAGCCAAATGAAATGACTATTTTTAGAACGATCTGAAAGTGAGAAAAGCAACCAAATGTTTGCATTTCAGAGGGCAAAATCAGCAAATATTCGGTCCCTGTACTCGATAAAGGACTGAAACGATGACAACTTTTACCACAATGAGCATGCATGATGGGTCCATCTATCCTGCAACTGTTTGAGTGGATAGATGCACTGTGATGGAGCGTGAGAGAGAGAGTGAAGCCACATTCTTCTACCACCCCCTGGGGAGAGCTGGCTGTGTCACGACAGCAAAGAAAAAGAAATCCCAAGAGTGAGTGAGTGAGTGAGTGAGAGATGGGAAGAGATAAAGACAGAGACACAGAACCACACAAACAGAGTAAGAGACGGGGAGAGATAAAGACACAGAGAGAGGCAGACGCAGAAACGCAGAACCACACAGAGAGAGAACCACACACAGACAGACAGACAGACAGACAGAGCCCCAGAGAGAGGGATCAGGGACAAGAGACAGAGACACAGGTCCCCATGTATAAGGGACGACAGAGACCCAGAGAGAGGGATCATGGACTACAGAGACACAGAGACAGAGACCCAGAGACAGAGACCCAGAGACACAGAGACAGAGACACAGAGACAGAGACCCAGAGACCAGGGACTACAGAGACAGAGACAGAGACCCAGAGACCAGGGACTACAGATAAAGAGACTCAGAGACACAGAGACAGAGACCCAGAGACAGAGACCCAGAGACAGAGACCCAGAGACAGAGACCCAGAGACAGAGACACAGAGACCACAGACACAGAGACCACAGACACAGAGACCACAGAGACAGAGACCCAGAGACACAGAGACACAGAGACAGAGACCCAGAGACAGAGGACACAGAGACAGAGACCCAGAGACAGAGACCCAGAGACAGAGACACAGAGACCACAGACACAGAGACCACAGACACAGAGACCACAGAGACAGAGACCCAGAGACACAGAGACACAGAGACAGAGACCCAGAGACCAGGGGCTACAGAGACAGAGACACAGAGACAAAGACCCAGAGACACAGAGACACAGAGACAGAGACCCAGAGACCAGGGGCTACAGAGACAGAGACACAGAGACAAAGACCCAGAGACACAGAGACCCAGAGACACAGAGACAGAGACCCAGAGACAGAGACCCAGAGATCAGGGACTACAGAGACAGAGACACAGAGACAGAGACCCAGAGACCAGGGACTACAGAGACAGAAACACAGAGACAGAGACCCAGAGATCAGGGACTACAGAGACAGAGACACAGAGACAGAGACCCAGAGACCAGGGACTACAGAGACAGAGACACAGAGACAGAGACCCAGAGAGAGGGATCATGGACTACAGAGACACAGAGACAGAGACCCAGAGACAGAGACCCAGAGACCAGAGACACAGAGACAGAGACCCAGAGACAGCGACACAGAGACCAGGGACTACAGAGACCAGGGACTACAGATAAAGAGACTCAGAGACAGAGAGACAGAGACTCAGAGACACAGAGACAGAGACCCAGAGACAGAGACCCAGAGACCAGGGACTACAGAGACAGACACAGAGACAAAGACCCAGAGACACAGAGACCACAGAGACAGAGACACAGAGACACAGAGACAGAGACCCAGAGACCAGAGACACAGAGACAGAGACCCAGAGACAGAGACACAGAGACACAGAGACAGAGACAGAGACACAGAGACAGAGACCACAGAGACAGAGACCCAGAGACCAGGGGCCCCTACGCAGCAGTGCCAGGGGCCGGCCCGCACCTAGCTGGATGTTGCGGACCCAGACGCTCTGCTTGCTCTCCTTCAGGATCTTCTCGAAGTAGACGCCCGCGAAGCCGCTGGAGCAGCAGGCCACCAGCACCGCCGCCACGCCCACGAACTGGGACCCCGACGCCGGGGCCGCCGTCTCCTTGGCCCCCGGGGTCTCTGAGGGCCACTGGAAACACGGAGGAGAAACATTGCGCCTCTCTGCGTCGCAAAACATGAACTCGAACTTTGAGGCGTACTGTAAACATATCCCGAGGAATGGCATTATTTAGACCAGAGATGAGACCAGGTACATTCTTACTGCTTCCAATCAGTAGATAATATGTACGCGTGAGTCTTCCCAGCGGAGGCTTCTATCCAAAAAAGGACTTCAGTGAACTCGGCATGGCCTCACGGAGCGGGTGGGCCTCCTGCCAACCTGCGTGGCCCTCGGGTCCGGCCCACACATTGGGCATCAAACCCAGAACCTTTGGGCTGGGGCTTGATCCCCCTAGGGTCGCGGGAGATTTGAATTGGGTAGCAAAATTTCTTTTTTTTCTTTCTTTTTTTTTTACACATTAGCATTTTAAAAATGTTCAACAAGAAACGTGTTTTTGATAGTACTGAATGTTTGTATTATTCGGATAATTTTACTTTGAATTCAACATTGAATCAAGTGTTAAGGCTAATGCACATGATGAGAGGAAATAACTTGAGAAGCCAAAACAAGGAGACTTGAGCTCCGCCTAAATGCATTTATTCGGTCTCATTTAGGGCCGAGTATTTAATACGTGTATTATGTTTTCAATAGCAAGTGCATTAAACAAAGGTGTGATTTATGTCTTCTAAATGGCTGGTTTCAGTTCATAGATAAGGGGATGAGGAATTGGCAGTAAAAACGTTCAGGAATGTTAATTTATGCACAAATTATTTGTTCTCACGATTTTATATATAAGGCCCATTGTGAATTGGGTTTGTAATTTTAAAAAAATGGGTCCCCCGAAAAAAAAAAAGTTTGGGAAACACTGCCCCAGCCCCTAGATCCATCCTGCAGCTTTATTGCCCTAACTGAGCCTCGTGGTACCACTCTGAGGTAACATAGTAACCTCAGAGTGGACACGGGTCCGTGTCACCCACTCCCTCGTGCCCCTGTGGGTCGTACCTGCACCAGAGCGACCCCGGCCATCAGGATGAGCAGCGAGAGCCACTGGTACACGCCCAGCCGGCGCCCCAGCATTGACACCGAGAACAGCGCCGTGGTGAGGATCTTCAGCTGGTACGTCACCTGGGGGAGAACCACAACACAGGGGGGGAACGTGTTGAGACGGCGGGGGCATCGGTGGAGCCGGAGCAGCAGCCAGAGGGCTGGGAGACATCTGCTCACTGATGCGTACGGGTCATAGAAGTTCAGGTAGAGCGTGGGCACGCAATCTTTACCGCTGAAGGGGAAGATGTCTCACTAACCACTAGATTATAATCGCCCCAACAGTAGCTAGTTAACCATCCATGACACACAATGCAGATGTATGTTTTCCCTGCCAGTGTTTAGTCATCTTCCACCAGTCGGAGGCGGTGGGGGCTGTACCTGGTAGGTGGCAGCGTCGAGGTTAGACAACGCCACGTAGAGCAGGTTGTTCTGCAGGGTGTAGATCCCGGACGGAACCGCCAGTTTAAGGGTGTCTATGGGCTTGTGGAGGATTTCCTGGCGAAGAATGCTGTTGAGGGCTCGAAGGCTGTAGTCTAAAACATAGCGGCACAATAAATCATGTTCAAACTAAACCACTTTAGGGTATTGATGATGCTTATTCCGATCCGGAAGATTTCAACATTAAAAAATAAAGATATATTTGTAGACCGTTCACACTGCTTACTGTGCTCCTTTAAGACGAGCAGAAGACAAGCCACGATCTTCATCAGCTCTGCGACCACCACGGCGGAGGAGGCCAGGTACCGCGGGCCGTCCCCCTGAAGGGTGCGCGAGTACCGCATGGTGAGCACCAGCGACGTGGTCTGGAACACCAGAACGCCCAGGGACAGGTACTTCAGCCGGGGGGACGCCATGGCGCACTAGTCGGTAGTCAGGCCTGGGAACATTGAAAAAATAAATGACAAAAAAAAAAACAGGGAAGAGAAGAGGTTGGATTTATTCGTTTGGGCTGTTAACTATGATAAGTGTTGATATAAATAAGTAACGAAAGAAGAAAACAGAATGCTCTCACCTCTCTTGGTACTTCCAGAGACAGCCTGTTGAGAGCAGCTTCAGATCCGCCAGTCGACTTTGTAACATTAAAGACTCCGCATCGCGTAGTATGATGAACAGCAGTATCCTATATTTCTGATAAGAGTTAATTCAACAGAGTACTGCAATGTAAACAGTGACTGCAATGTCAACAGAGCTGTCAGAACAGACCCTCCGGTGCCCGCGTCCACGTACCTCAACCGTCCGTCCTCATGCCGACAAACAGCTCTGCACAAGCTCCTGTATTTAAGCCCATTTTAGCTCAAATCTCGCATGTTAAATTTATTTTAGCGATTAGCTGCATGTGTCTTCTTAGAGAAGGCTGAACTTATCAAGGAAGCGGCCAACAGATCGAATGACTTCCGTGTAGTGGTTCCTTTCTCTGGTCTCTTGCAGCGTACCGCCCCCATCAGGCCGGGGACGGTATTGGCCGACAAATTTATCTTTTGGCTTAATCTGATTTTCAATACTGGTATGAAACTTTATGTTGCATTTCAAAACAAAACCACCAGAAAACGAGTTTGAGGGTCTAACAGGATCCAAACTTTATTTCAGAGAGTATGTGACGATTCCATTTATTTTCAGACAGCTTTTGTTCTTTCTCATTTGACCAATCTTACTTCATGTAATACACATATACATATATATGTATATACATATAGATATACATACATATACACATATACATGTATGTACATACATATATAATATTAACTACTGATGGTTAACAGAGCGAAAATACAATTAAAATATAAAACAGTCTATTTACATGCATACGTAACAAACATTACCATGCATAAGTATTGAGTGGAAATAGGCTCCACAGGCACGGTAACGCGTTAACGGTGATTATCGTGAGTTTAACAACCATGTAAAACTGAACATATGTCAATGTTGGGACACAACAGTGACACAAACGTGTGTGTGTGTGTGTGTCTGTGTGTGTGTGTGTTATTAGTCTTTCAATTCAACAGACTACAATGGAAAACAAATCCATGCAAACGTTTAAGCTGGTTTCCAAAGGTATAATTAAACAAATAAAATATAAAAATTTGGCCGACTACTATGATTTGGTCTTGGACATATTGCTGTTGTATTACAATTAACACTAGAGCGAGTGATTGTCTGTGGCTCTGGCAGAGAGACAACGCTCCGATCGATACACCCTATAGTACGGTTATCAACGACTGTACAATTACACACCCTGGCATTGGTAGAAAAAAGGATAATCAAAAGAACAATTAAAGTGGCACAGATACACTGATTGTAGTTAGGCGGAAACATTGACTTCAGAAAGATATTGACCATTTTAAGAGACACAACATATTACATAATGTTTATAATAAACCAATGTTTCACCGTCAACTGGTTTGTCCACTAATTTGTATTCTGCAAAAAAAAAAGAAATGGTCTCAAAACTACAATGCAAGTAGCGATACTAACATGATTTTTTGCATAAAGTCTTTCAAGCCCGGCAGGTATTTGTGTCTCCAAAGGTCGGACACTGGCTACTTGTATGTTTGCGTTTTTCTCTCTACGTTGAGGCTATACCCAAGTCCATGGAACACGATGTTGTTTCTAGGATGAAGGCACACAGCTGGAGCAGAGCTTTTTACACCACAGGCTGCAGAAGGTAACATTTGCATTGTCGTTCTCTGAATTTGCATTTCTGTACATGCAACTGATATTTATATTGAAAAAAATCCCCCTTTTTATCAAAAAACGAAACATAACAAATAGGCAGTTTTTCTTCTTGAACGAAACATTGAATTCGATACATTCAATGTCAAATAAAACAGGTAAAATACATTTTTTTAATCTGAAGTTAGTAAGGGCAGGCTCTAGAACCTAGAACCTAGAACGTGACATTGATGGCTAGCGTGGAGCCTGTAAAACATGGGAACCGTTTCCCCCAAAGGTGACCCGGGACCTGGATGTCCTGTCACCGCGTGTCCATCCCCGACCTTCTGCTCTCAACCTCACCGGCGCGACGTGACCAGCTCCTCTTCTGTTCCTCTTGGGGAGACACAGTGGGGGGGGGGGCCTCGCACCCAGACGAGCCGGGACCCCAAGCCCCCCCCCGACGGGGACAGGGGGCCCCCCCCCGACGGGGACAGTCTTAACCAGACCGCGGTTAAGACTCAGAACATCACCTTCGGGTTTTGTTTTTTTTGGTATTCAGAAGCTTTAGTTTCTAACAGACGATACTCGACAAAAACCCTATAAAAAACAAACAAAAACAAAACCACACACAGTACTCTTAAGTGCAATAAATGACAGACGACAGAAAGAGATGAAAACAGAACACGTCTCAAAACGGGAGACAGATGAGTAACATGACGAGTGAAGTGTCGTATTCTTTTGAACTACATAAAGACGAGTCCGGCGTCCTCCTCCTCCTCCTCCTCCTCCTCCTCGTGGGTCGGGGTGACCCCTGACCCCTAGGCGAACACCTGCATGCCCCCCCTCTGCGCCGCCTGCGAGGCGGGGGGCGGCGGCGGCGGCGGCGGCTGCAGCAACAGCTGGCCCTGCTCTGGAATGTGTGTGTGGTGGGAGGAGGGGAGCGCGTGGCGGGGGTGACCCAGCGGGGTGGGGCTGGTGGTGACGTCGGACCAGTCTGAGTTGGAGTGGGGCGAGGACGAGGACCAGGGGTCCGGGGACTCGGGCGACGGGGTGAGGTACGGGTGCTCGCTGGGCGGGTGGGCCGGGTGGCCCGGGGTGGTCCCGTCGGAGCCGGCGGTGGAGTAGCTGTGCTGGGAGGGGGGCGTGGGGTACTTATCCACGGGGCTGTGCCGGGCCTGGTAGGGCGGCAGCGGGCGGGGCTGGCTCTCCGCCATGATGCCGTGGGGGCCGTGGCCCAGGGCGTGGCTGTGGGGCCGCACCAGGGCATGGCCCAGGCCGTGGACCAGGCCCACCTGCTCCGGGAGCTGGTACATCATGCCCTGGTGCGGCGGCGGGCGGCCCAGGTGGCCCTGCGTCTGGCCCTGCTGCGCCGGGCCGCCCTGGGGGGCCTTCAGCCCCGCCGGGCCCCCCCCGGCCCCCGCCGGCATCATCTGGAAGGTGACGATGGGGGGCAGCTGCTCCCGGCTCATGGTCACGTTCATGGGGCTGCCCATGGCGCCGGGGCCGCGGTGCTGGCCGATGCCCGGGTGGGCGCCCGTCATGGGGTGGGGGACCAGGCCGAAGAGGTGCCCGCCGTAGCTCTGCTTGGGCATGCGCACCCAGGCCTGCTGCTGCCCCAGCATGTGGCTGACGGGGGGCAGCAGGGGGCGGGCCCCCGGGCCGGTCAGCAGGGAGGCGGGGGTGGCCGCGGGGGCCACGGCCCCGGGGGGGTCCCCGGTGTAGGAGTGCGGAGACTCCAGGGAGTCCACGGGGGACATGGTGACGGAGGCCTCCGGGAGACCGCCCGCCGCCTTGGGGGCGTTAGCGGTGGCCCCCGCCGGCCCCCCGCCGTTCATGGCCCCCACGGCCCCGCCCACGCCCACGCCGGGCCCCTCCCCCCCGGTGGGCTTCTTCCGCCGCTTGGCCTTGGGGTCCTTCAGCTCCTTGGCCCCGGGGCCCACGCCCCCCACCTTGGCGCCCCCGGCGCTCCTCCGGCTCTTCTTGCCCTGGGGCCCCGGCCGCATGCCGATGAAGGCGTTGCCGTTGGCCCCGCACACCAGGGAGGGGTGGCCCCCGCCGCCGCCCAGGTGGGGGGGCCCGTTGTGGGGGCTGTGCACCAGGTTGTACTGGTCCAGCAGCCGCACGATGTCGTGGTGCATGCGCTCCTGGGCGGTGTCCCGGGGCAGGCGGTCCAGGTGGTCCGTGATGTCCCGGTTGGAGTAGTGGTCCAGAAGCACCTGGGCCGCCTCGAAGCTCCCCTCGCGGGCCGCCAGGAACAGAGGGGTCTCCTCCTGAGGGGGCACAGCCGGCAGCACAGGGACGTCAGGTGGACGCACTGATTAATCTCAGAAAAAAATAACGCGTTAAAAAAATGCACGCAGATTAATCGCGCTTCTGTAGTGCCCTTTGACCGTAGAAACAAAATGGAGGCAGACGAGAAGACGCCGCTCGAGCCTCGTGAACGAAAAGTTCCACGTTTAAACTCCCAGACGGAACTGGAGATAGGAACACCGTTATCTGCAATCTCTGTAGTAAGGGATCTTCCTATCAACGGAGTTCATCAACCCTCGAATATCACCTCAACGCAAAACGTTTGGTAGCGAGCTGGCAGGTACGAGCTGCCACAGCGCCTGAAGCTGGCGCTAGCAGCCGGTGTCGTCACGCCACATTCGACTGAGGTGCGGTGAATCTTGAGTGAGATGGAAAGGTTATTAATTGGATCTTAAAATGCACGGTTTGTTAATGAAAGACATGTTTTAAATAAAAGAGGCATTGAACTCTAAAGTCTATTAGGTATATTTTTCATTGAATCACTCATCTGCCATAATTTACTTGAATTTAATTATTTTTAAATACTTTCTCGGAAAAATGTAAGCGATTAATTGATCAGAGCCTGTAATTAATTAGTTTCATTTTTTTAATAGCTTGACAGGCCTAATATACGTACAAACATACTTGATCAATTGTCTTTGTTCTTTACATTGCATTTAGACACTTTAATATGCTGTGAAGTAGTGGCATTGGACCACTTTAAATTTATACTCTTTGTTCTGTTTGTTCTGACTTAACATTTACTTCAGCATCTATTTTTGTTCTCCTTAGCATTATGTCTTCCACTGCTGCTGTGCTGTAATAAAGGAATTTCCCCTCCGGGGGATTAATAACATTTTCTACCCATTTATCTATCTATCGAACATCGGCGAAAACGTCAACCCCGTCTTAGTGGAAGCAGAGTACCGGACAGGGGGCGACAAAAATGGTACACAATGAAATCTGACATCTTGTCGCAATATTTACAGACTTTACGTGAGGTCCCTGCGGACCCCCGTCGCTCTACCCCCGGTGACCTCTGACCCCGCGGAGGGGGGGGGGGGGGTCTACCCCCGGCGACCTCTGACCCCGCGGAGGGGGGCTTCACCCACCTTGTTGTCCTGCATGTCCCGGTTCGCTCCGTTCTTCAGCAGAGCCAGGGTGGCCTCCACGTTGTTCACCGCCGCCGCCCAGTGCAGAGCAGACTTGCCTGTGATTATGGGATGGACGGGAGTGGGAATGAGGGAAGGAATGAAACTTTAAATCTTTAAGACTATCTTAAATGGAATTAGGATCCACCTCTCCATGAAAGGGCATAGAAAGTAGAGGAGGAGCATTGGAACATTGGATTATCATTTTGGTTCTTTTTTTGTTGATTAATTGTTTTTCTCAGGTTTTATTAAGATCCACGGTTGGTGTACCAACAATTAAAAAAAAAGAATAAATAATCGAGGGATTTTTCTGAAGTATGGGCAAGAAAACATATCCTAATTTTCCAATAATGGCGGCACGGGCCCACTGACCCGGGGCGGTTCAATGGGCCCTTGACGGCCGTGGTCGTCGTTAGCGTGTACTGACCGTGTCGTCATTAGCGTGTACTGACCGTGTCGTCATTAGCGTGTACTGACCGTGTCGTCATTAGCGTGTACTGACCGTGTCGTCGTTAGCGTGTACGGACTGTGGTCGTGGTTAGCGTGTACTGACCGTGTCGTCGTTGGCGTGTACTGACTGTGGTCGTGGTTAGCGTGTACTGACCGTGTCGTGGTTAGCGTGTACTGACCGTGTCGTCGTTAGCGTGTACTGACCGTGGTCGTGGTTAGCGTGTACTGACCGTGTCGTCGTTAGCGTGTACTGACTGTGGTCGTGGTTAGCGTGTGCTGACCGTGTCGTGGTTAGCGTGTACTGACCGTGGTCGTCGACGGCGTTGATGTCGGCGTGGCAGTGCACCAGCTCCTCCACCATGCCCTCCACGGCCAGCCGGGCGGCCAGGGTGAGGGGCGTGGTCCCGTCGTTCATGCGGGCGTTGAGCTCGGTGGCGCGGTTACGGATCAGGATCTGAGGGGTGGGGGGGGGGGGCGGAGCAACACACGGCCATGATGGGGGCGGGGCCTGACTAGTAGATGTTTTAGTAGTGGTTTGGGAGTGATATGGGGGTGACATTGGGGTGATATGGGGGTACAACGGGACTGATGTGGGAGATGTATGCGGTTAACAAGGGGGAGATATGGGGGTGCTATGGGGGTGCTCGGGATCCGATAGTGATCTGATCAGAGTAGGGATTGAGAAGTGATAAAGTAGTGATCTGATACTAATAAGGAAGTGATCGGATGGTGATCGGGTATTGATCGGGTGGTGATCTGGCATTGATCTGGCAGTGATCTGGTATTGATCTGGTAGTGATCTGGTATTGATCTGGTAGTGATCTGGTATTGATCGGGTGGTGATCTAGTGGTGATCTGGTATTGATCTGGTGTTGATCTGGTGTTGATCTGGTGTTGATCGGGGTCAGGTGCTCACCTGGAACACGCCCTGGGCGTCGGCGGCCACGGCGGCGTGCAGCGGCGTGCGCCCCATGTTGTCGTGGGCGTTGGCGTCGGCGCCGGCGTCCAGCAGCCTCTTGGCGGCGTCGGCGCGGGCGTAGCGCGCCGCCAGGTGCAGCGCCGTCTCCCCGGTGCGGTCCGTCTGCGCCAGCAGCGTGGCGCCCTGCCCGATGAGGTCAGAGATCACGCTGGGGCCCGGCTCCTCCCCCCCGCTCTCCTCCTCCTCCTCCTCCTCCTCCTCCGCGTGGAGGCCGCAGTCCAGACCCCCCGCCGTGCGCAGCGAGGCCAGCATCAGGGGGGTGTAGCCGTCTGGGAGGGGGTCACAGTATGGTTATAGATAATATATAGTCTATAGTACCGCATCAGGGGGGTGTAGCCGTCTGGGAGGGGGTCACAGTATGGTTATAGATAATATATAGTCTATAGTACCGCATCAGGGGGGTGTAGCCGTCTGGGAGGGGGTCACAGGATGGTTATAGATAATATATAGTCTATAGTACCGCATCAGGGGGGTGTAGCCGTCTGGGAGGGGGTCACAGTATGGTTATAGATAATATATAGTCTATAGTACTACATCAGGGGGGTGCAGGGGTTACGGGTTAGAGGAGGAGCTGCTGGTTGGTACTATAGCAGGGTATCTGCAGGTTTCAGCAAGTCAAATTTAAGACTTTTTAAGACCTTTTTAATATCACCTTGAATGACATTTAAGACCTAAAACACGTGACGGTGGGGGGTTGGCAACAGACGCGAGCCAACTTCGGAAACAGACGTCTTCCAGCCAACTGTCCTTGAGTTTGCTCCTTCCCATTGTCGCAGACTAGCTAGCAAGCACGCAGATAATCGTTTATATATGCAGCTAGCAAGAAAGAAGCCTCTCTACATGTCCTTCCTGAAAAGTCCCTTGAGGAAAATAAAAAAATATATAGTCCTGCCCCGACAAATTTAAGACCTTGAGTTACAGTATTTAAGACCAGCATATGACATTTGTAACGAATTTAAGACTTTTTAAGGCCTTAAATTTAGAAACATGAATTTAAGACTTTTTAAGGATGCGCGGACACCCTGTATAGCCTAGCGGAGGACAGTATAGTTATATATATAGTATTTATATAGTACAGCATTAGTGGGTGTAGACTTCTGGGGAGCAGGGGTGAGATTAGCGTTGATTTAATCTACTGTAGGACATTGTATACTTATATAAATAGTATATAAGTACAGCCCGGGGTCTCTGTCAGAGAGCTTTTCCACGTGAACCTCGTGGAAAAGGTGTCCTTTAGTGTTCTAGCTCCGTAATAGCGACCGGGGGGGGGGGGGGGGGTCTCTGAGGGGACGGAGACCCTCTGGACTCGTGTGAGGCCGACTCGGCGCCGGGTGCACCCCTGAAGAGAGGACGGCGCCCCCACCTGGGCCTTTGACATTGACGTCCAGGCAGTCGGCGTCCAGGTCGGCCTGCGGGGGGGTGAGGGTGATGTCGGCCGCCTTGTGGTGCTGCAGGGTCCACTCCCGCCGGTCCACACCGCTGTCCATCGGCAGCGGGAGGAGGGGCTTGTCCTCCGTCTGACGGGGGGGGGGGGGGAGCTTATTACACAGAACAGTACAGACAGACAGACAGGCAGGAAGACAAGAACACAGACAGACAGGCAGGAAGACAAGAACACAGACAGACAGACAGACAGGAAGACAAGAACACAGACAGACAGGAAGACAGACAGACAGGAAGACAAGAACACAGACAGACAGGAAGACAGACAGACAGACAGGCAGACAGGCAAGAACACAGACAGACAGGCAGACAGACAAGAACAGACAGACAGACAGACAGACAGGCAAGAACACAGACAGACAGACAGGCAGGAAGACAAGAACACAGACAGACAGACAGGAAGACAAGAACACAGACAGACAGACAGGCAGGCAGACAAGAACACAGACAGAGACAGACAGGCAGACAGGCAGACAAGAACACAGACAGACAGACAGGCAGGCAGACAAGAACACAGACAGACAGACAGACAGACAGACAGACAGACAGACAAGACAGACAGACAGACAGACAGACAGACAGACAGGCAGCCAGCCAGACAGCCAAGCACACAGACAGACAGAGGCCAAGAGGCGAGAGACCGCGAGGCAGACAGACAGAGAGACAGACAGGCAGACAGAGGGACTGAGAGACAGAAAGGCAGGTAGACAGAGAGACAGACCGACAGAGAGACGGAGAGACGGACAACTTACCCGTTGCCTCTTGGGAGGAACGTCTTCGAGCCACCTCTGTCCCTGGCCTCCATCCATCATGGGTCTCGTCGTGGGAGATGAAGTTCCTGAAGGGGAGAGGAGGAGGAGGAGGAGGAGGAGGAGAGAGGAGGAGGCGAGGAGAGGGAGGAGGAGGAGGAAGGAGGTGTGAGGCGAGGGCTGGAGGTAGGGCAGCAGACCACTGGCTTCATCACAGTTCAACGAACCCACTAACAACGCACTAGAACCCACTAACAACGCACTAGAACCCACTAACAACACACAAGAACCAACTAACAGCACTAGAACCCACTAACAACGCATTAGAACCCACTAACACACTAGAACCCACTAACAGCACTAGAACCCACTAACACACTAGAACCCACTAACAGCACTAGAACCCACTAACAGCACTAGAACCCACTAACAGCACTAGAACCCACTAATGCACTAGAACCCAGTAACACACTAGAACCCGCTCCCTGGCCACTGACTTCATGCCGAAGTCGTCCTGTCCAACGGGCTCCTCCGCTTGTCGTCCTTTCTTGGCCATGAAGCCCTCGGGGAGCCAGAGAGGACCCCGTGCTTGCTCTTCCTCTTGGCCGCCAGCATTCCCAGCATGAGGACCAACAGGCGCGATTCGTCAGCGCACACCACGGCCGCCCATGTGTAGAACAGGAAGTGGCTGGAGGAGACTTCCTCCCGTTCGGCTGGGGGACAAAGAGAAAGGAGGTTTGTTCTACAGTGCAAAGGTACAACATAAAGGGAACAGGGTCAACATTGACTAGTAGTATCGGCAGATACACATTGGGGACACAAAACAAGACATAAAGTATCTATATTTTGTAAGAGGATGATGAATATAATGTTGTACAGGGCATGTGCCCGCACGCAAATCTTTTGTTTGTAGGATGGTACGGGGTAAGGACCGCCTATTTCGCCTCTGATTGGTTAGAAGGGCTCTCCTTTAGATCGTGTTAAACCTAACCAATCGCAGGAGAGCCAGTCTAACCAATCAGAGGCGAAAAAGGTGGTACTTGCCCCTACCATCCTACGACTAAAGGATTCGCTGCCCGTGCACTGTACAAGCCCCCTGCTAATGGCCCAGGGAGCTCCGAGTCCCGTGGTACTCACTGGTGACCGACACCAGGGGGTAGGGAAGCTCCGCCCTCAGGTGCTCGGCGGCGATGAAGGAGGCGGCCTGCTCCGTCTGGAGGAAGCAGTCGGCCGCGCTCTGGGCGCACTCGCGGTTATCGATCTCCAGGAAGACCTTGGAGCTGGAGGCAGGAGAGAGAGACATGAGAGAGAGCGACATGAGAGGGAGAGACATGAGGGAGAGAAAGACATGAGAGGGAGAGACATGAAAGAGGGAGCGATGAGAGAGAGCGACATGAGAGAGAGAGCGATGAGAGGGAGACATGAGAGGGAGAGACATGAGAGAGAGGGAGATGAGAGGGAGACATGAGAGGGAGAGACATGAGAGAGGGAGAAATAGAGAGAGAGAGAGATGAGAGGGAGAGAGAGAGATGAGAGGGAGAGACAGACGAGAGAGAGAGAGCGAAAGACAGAGACAGAGAGAGAGAGAGACACAGAGAGAGAGACACACAGACAGGCAGACAGAGAGAGAGCGACATGAGAGGGAGAGAGATGAGAGGGAGAGACATGAGAGAGACGGACGAGAGAGACCGAGAGAGAGCGAGAGACAGAGAGACAGACAGACACACAGACAGACAGACAGAGAGAGAGACATGAGAACACTGCATACGGTTCAATTCATTTAAATGTTATTTGTAAAATAAGGAGGCCGCCGCTTACCCGATGACCTCCTGGTCCAGCTCCCTCTTGGCGCGGCCGGCGTGGCTCCGCTGCGCCTCCTGGCCCGCCTCCTGGCCCGCCTCGGGCCCGTAGTAGGGGAACACCATGGGCTTCTGGGTCCTTGTCCCGCCGCACCCGCAGGTGGTGTGCAGCAGGGTGCCCAGCGAGCGCAGGAAGCCCAGCATGTCTTCAGCAGCTCGTTGGGCTGCAGCAGCACCACGATCACCAGCGGTGCCGTCCGCCACCCTTGGGCGGGCTTGTCGGCCGAGCAGTCCAGCCGCCGTCCCAGCCGCACGCCTCCTTGTTGCAGCTGCGGTCGCACACGCCCGTCGCCGTAGTGATGGCGCAGCCAGTAGCGTGTTCGTACCTGGGGGGGGGGCGGAGGAAGGGGCGGAGAGGGCGGGGGGTTACAACACTTACACAGACCCTACAGACTACACGTACACACCATACACAGACTTGTGTATGGTCTGCACCGACGCTATAAGGGAAAGGGACTGAAGTAGGGGCGACGGCGGCTCGGGAGGGGGGGAGCGGGTTGACTGGTGACCGGAAGGTCGCTAGTTCGATCCCCGGCTCCTCCTAGCTGCGAGCGCCGACTGTCTCTGAGCGATTCTTAGTAAGATTCTTGCAAAGAGAGATGCCATCGATTACATTTTTCTATGTAGCATATATCAGTGATGGGAGGTGAATTTATTGATCAAGTTATTCAAATATTTTCCAATCAGCATTGACGACAGATGTCACTCTAAGCTAGCAGCAGGCTGAAATGTTGCACATAACAACTTTTAAGAAACCAAGAAATGATTCATTAATCATTTTCAATTTCTTGCGATCATATGACGTGTGTGTTTATCGGGGGGGGGGGGACGTGGACCACCTACTTGCACTGCGGCGACTCCTGGCACTCGAAGCTGTCGAAGAGGCAGCCCGAGTTGTCGCACTCCTTGTCGCAGCGCTTGTTCCGGAACAGCTCCCAGCACGGCACGCTGGCCGTGCAGTTGCTCCACGGCCGCTCCCAGTGCAGCGAGCAGTCCCCGCCGTCCCACTGGCACATGTGGTTGTTGCACTGGGGGTCGCACACGCGGTCGCCCGCCTGCTGCTCGCACTGCGGGTGGGGGCACGCCGAGGCCGGCGCCGGGGCGGCGTCCTGGTCGCAGTGGTAGCCCGCGAAGCGGCCCGGGCAGAGGCAGCGGTACCCGAGCGGGCCGGACGAGTCGCCCACGCAGGTGGCCCGGTTTCCGACAAGGCCGGCTGTGGCACATCTGGGCCACCTCGCAGTGCTGCCCCGCGAAGCCGGCCAGGCACATGCAGCGGATGTGTCCGCCCACGGACTCGCAGTGGCCGCCGTTCTGGCAGTGCAGCCGGGCACAGGTGTAGCCCGTCTCCATCTCGCCGCAGTTGGGCCCGGTGTAGCCCTGAGGACAGAGCGGGGGGAGACACACGGTGTGAGGCATGGAGGAGGCGGTGGGAGAAGGGGCACGCCTTGGAAGGCGGACCATCTACCAGCCTGAACAGCGTTATATAGTCACCATCTTCAGGTTATGTCCAATACAACAACTTAAACCCGCACACTGTCAGCCTCGGGTGGATGGGGGGTTGAAGGATGGATTGCCAGGATGGATAGCATGCCATGGATGGGCACATATTAGTCCTGAGAGAGGTTCTAGTCATGGTCTTCGATGTCAAGTTCTTCGATACGTTATTCACTCAAACACACGGCGTCACGCGGGGAAGGGGACAGCAGGGGGAGGGTGGGAGCGGACGGTGGTGTGGTACGAAAGGCTAGCGAGTGTGACGGGTTCTCAGACACCTCGTGTCTCTCCAGCGTACCTGCTCTGTGGTGAGGCCCTCTGATGCAAAGCAGGAAGGTGAGAGGAGAAGAGGGGGTTAGTGAGACACAAGTGTCAAGTGTTAGACTGAGGCCCAATCCCATTTCTACCCCTTACCCCTTCAAAGCAAGGGGGAGGGGTAAGGGAAAGCGGTAAGGGGTAGAAATGGGATTGGGCCTAAGGCAGATCAGAGAGGCAAGGACAAAACACAAAGTCGGTAGGTTGAGGTTGTTTAACGTCCTTCGACAGAATAATTAAACCAGTTTTAATGGTGTTCCCGCAGGTTTAACCAGAAGAACAACGGGTGTGTTCTTGAAAACTGAGACTGCGTGGATCCAAGTTGGACGACATTTTACAATTACAATTCATGTTAGAGGTAGGGCTGCTCGGTTATGGAAAAGAAAGAATCATAATCCCGATTATTTTGGTCTATATTGAAATCACGATTACTCAAACGCTCACACACCGACGGCAGAGTCAACCATGCCAGGCGACAGCCAGCTCGTCAGGAGCAGTCAGGGTTAAGTGTCCTTGCCCAGGGACACATCAACACTCAGCTAGGAGGAGCTGGGGATCGAACTAGCAACCTTGCGGTCGGTTACAAGACAACCGCTCTACCTCCTGGGGTAAGCCGACCCCCCCTTACCCCTCCCCCTTGTTTTGAAGGGGGGAGGGGTAGGGGGGAGGGGTAAGGGGTAGAAATGGGATGGGGCCTTACTGGGGGGCAGGAGCAGGAGTACCCATGGATGGAGCTCATGTTCATGGTGCAGGAGCCGCTGTGGTGGCAGGGCTTGGAGTGGCACAGGTCCACCATGGACTCACAGTGCCGGCCTGGGGAGGACACATGGAACAGAGTCGGCCATTAAGATTAAAGAAGAGAACTGGAAAGTTTTCTTATTCCCCCCCCCCCCCCCCCCCACAGTGATCACTACAGCGCACAGATGTCACTTCACCCGTTGGCTCCATCACCATCCTCCTCCCAAAAGCGGGTATGAATCAAGTCATTCATTAAAGTTGCCGGCGTGTGTAAGCCTAAACATCACCTCAATGGCCGACGCCCAGAATTGGAGAGAGGAGTAAAACTTGGGGAACATTCGCGGGATTTCGCTTTCACACTTCTATCCAAGGCAACTTAAAAAACCATTAATCCACACATTCACACACCGAGGGCGGGGTCGACCACGCAGGGCGACCGCCGGCTCGTCGGGGGGCCAGTCAGCGCGGGGCGTCTCGCTCAGGGTCACCTCGACACTCAAGGTTCGAGCCCACCCGGGGGGGGAGTCGAGCCAGCAACCCTCCGGTTACCAGGGGAACCCGCTCCACCTCTTGAGCTACTGCGTAAGCGCGTCCCCTACCTGTGTAACCCAGGCGACAGCTGCAGTGGTAGTCGTTGGTCAGCTGCACGCAGTCCAGGCTGCCGGGGGCGTGGCAGGGCCGGGAGAGGCACTCGTTGACGTCGCCCTCGCAGTGCTGCCCGGCGAAGCCCGGCAGGCACGAGCACGAGTAGTGGCTCACGCCGTCGATACACTGGCCCCCGTTCAGGCAGCGCGGAGGGGCCGCGTCGTGCTTGGGGGCGCACTCGTTGTCCTTGGATTCACACTGGAGGCCTGCGGGGGGGGGGGGGGACACACTGCTTTAGAGCTGGCCTTTCCAAAACCACAATCGAAAGACTTTGATTTTGATTTTTGATTGTTTGGTTCTCTTCCAAAAGGACCTACTCAGTTATGACATTATTACGATATTATACATTCAATTGTGGTGTCTTTTGACGCACCCCGATATTCACAAGTATTGGGGTGCATCAATTTGTCCGAATGGCCGCACATGTTGGGAGACCGATGTGCGTTTCGATGTACGTGTCTATTTGAAAGGTTATGTTTATGACGATTAATATTTACAAGTGTTAAGAGGCTACCGTCCACATATTCAAATAAGAGGGATAAAGCCCATCCCTCCTTACCCCCACACAGCCCCAGTGTCTGCCTGTGTGTGTGTGTGTGTGTGTGTGTGTGTGTGTGTGTGTGTGTGTGTGTGTGTGTGTGTGTGTGTGTGTGTGTGTGTGTGTGTGTGGTGTGTGTGTGTGTGTGTGTGTGTGTGTGTGTGTGTGTGTGTGTGCGTGTATACCGTGGGTTCCGGGGCGGACAGGTGCAGAAGAAGCGGTTGACCAGGTTGATGCACTTCCCTCCGTGGCGACAGGGGTTGGACTTGCACTCGTCCACGTCGTACTGGCAGTTCACGCCCTGATAGCCGGGCTGGCACTGGGGTCACAGGGGGGGGGTCACAGTTCAGAGGTTAGGTCACAGGACGCGGTTCAGGGACAGGCAGGGACGATGTACTGCCATTTAGGAGACGCTTTGATTCAGAGCTTCTTAGTCAAGTTCAGATTAAAGCTGTTCAAGAAATAAAAAGGTAGGAGTCAGGTATTTTTGCTCAAGGGTGGCAGACATTGGGGATCCAACCTGGTGTCTTTTGACTGAGAGCCAAACTCTGTAGCCCTCATTTACTATTTAAGCACCACCACCACCACCACCAACACCACCACCACAACCACTACTATGACTACATCTCTTTGGAAGGAGAACCATCTACCAGCCTAAACATCGTTATATAAATCAGTATCTTCAGGTACTTCAGCAACTTCCAGCTGCACTATGTCAGTCTTCCCATGAGAAGACTCTAGTGGTTAAAGGTTAGAACTAATCCCAGGATGGACTGACCGACATGGACGGGCCCATACTATTCCTGAGAGATGTTCTAGTTATATTCTTAGATATCTAGTTCTTAAGGTACGGCCAACACTGCACGCGTTACTCGTGTTAATAAACGCGCATAACGCTCCTAACTTGACGTGTGTCACAAAAATGGTTCTACGCACGACTTGTGATGTCAGAAGAGGCCGATTTTTCAAAACGGCTTGTAACAGCTAATCCCACTCACACCTGGCGCCGTCATACGTCCCCTTTAAGTATGTTACCCATGGAGTAAAGGTCTGCCTTAAGCGGCTTTGAGGAGCTGAACCCCGGACGTACGATGCAGGTGTAGGTGCCCTGGTAGTCCTTGCAGGTGGCCCCGTTGTGGCAGGGGTTGGGCTGGCACTCGTCCACCGTGTCCTCGCAGTAGCTGCCCTTGTAGCCCGGCTGGCAGTGGCACTGGTGGAAGTGGCCCAGGTTCTCGCAGCGGCCCGCGTTCTTACACACGTGCTCCACCTCCAGCCCTGAGAGGGGAGGAGAACACGCACGTTTAAATGCTTTTATTTGGATCCAAATGTACAAAAGAAGGAGAAAAAGACCCAAACATTTTGGGGAGAAATATTGATAATGTAACAGGTTCGAGGCTTGCATGCCTCTACTAGACCTACATGATAAGTTGATATATATATTACACACACACACACACACACACACACACACACACACACACACACACACACACACACACACACACACACACACACACACACACACACACACACACACACACACACACACACACCACACACACACAAAGAGCCCTTGTGTTGAAAATGTTACATTAGATGCATTTACTGCTGCTTTGCATTACAAGCATGGACTTGTTTGCACATACGATACCTTTTGAAATTGTAGATATTTTTCCATGGTTGGATAAAGGCCTTCAGGGATTTCAAGAAATCCTCCAAAAAATCGTGTTTCCTCGTATAACTGGTATGGCTTTTTGTTTTGTTTCAGCGCCAAGGTGTCAGACTGTTTTATATATCCTGATCCAAAACGTTGCCAAAATACACATCAACATAATATAGGATGTATTCATTTCCATCTAAATTTCGGGGATTAAGGAGACGCTTTTGTCCAAAGCGTCTCCTTTTCACACACCGACGGCGGAGTGGGCCACGCAGGGCGACAGCCGGCTCGTCGGGAGCAGTCAGGGTGAGGGCGTCTCCCTCAGGGACCCCTCGACACTCAGCTGGGAGGAGCCGGGGATCGAACCAGCAACCTTCCGGTTACCGGCCGACCCGCTCTCCCCTCCTGAGACACACTCCGCCCATCATCGTCATCGTCATCATCGTCATCGTGTCCTCACCTCTGGTGGCGGCGAAGTCCTGGCAGGACATGTTGGGCACGTCGCAGTAGAGGCCGGCCCAGCCATGGGGCAGTGGCAGGACCAGGACCGCTCCGTCTGGGAGCAGGACCCCCGTTCCGGCAGCGCACCTGGCTGCACAGGTCCACGAAGTACTGCACCCCGCAAGGACAGGAGGGAGGGGGGGGGGGGGGGGGGGACAAGGCCGAGTTAGCACAACGTCAGCGCAACGGCGCGGACAGAGACGATTACTTTTTTTCATCCACCTTTTTCTCCACGACCAAGTCTGGGTGTGTGTGGAACGCAAGCATGCAGACACTCAGCGACACGCAGTCAGTCCCACGTGCGCACACACACACCACCACACACACACACACACCACACACACACCCACACACACACACACACACACACACACCACACACAAGTCCCATACACAGTTCAGTGAGACGACACTGAGACACACACACACGCACGCACACACACCGTCCTGTACACAGTAAGTCAGTCAGTCAGTGAGTCCTGCCAGTACCTGGCAGTTCTGCCCGTTGTAGCCCATGGGGCAGGTGCAGCGGTAGGTGCCCAGGCCGTCCGTGCACGTCCCTCCGTGCTGGCAGGGCTGGGAGTGGCACTCGTTGTGCTCGTACTCGCAGTACACCCCGTAGAACCCGGAGCGACAGCGGCACGAGAAGGCCGTGATCTCGTCCATGCACGTGGCGTTGTTCAGGCAGGAGCTGGGGGGGGGCAGAGGAGTCAGCGGTCAGGGAGGAGACGGAGGAGGCATGGCCCGGTGTGGGCGGGGCTCCATGGCCCCGTCTACACGGGGGCGGTCGTGAGCCGGGTTCGAGGGCCGCCTGCGCTCCTATACTGCAGGTCAGGATGTCCGTCTCTCTGACCCCCACTGGGATGTGTCAGACTTTAAGAAGTACTACTCTATAGCGGTAGCATTTACTTACATACGCATTAGACTCAATCATCTTCACGCCATTCATGATTCACTCATTCACGTCTAGCTCCATCCTGAAGCCTGCCTCTCTCTCTCTCCTGTAGCCGGTCTCTCTCTCGCTCTCTTTTTCCTAAAGCCTCTCTCACCTGAAGCCTACCTCTCTCTCTCTCACCTGAAGCCTACCTCTCTCTTTCGCTCTCCTGTCTCTCTCTCTCTCTCTTCGCTCTCCTGTCTCTCTCTCTCTCTCTTGAAGCCTCTCTCTCTCTCTCTCTCTCTTTCGCTCTCCTGTCTCTCTCTCTCTCTTTCTCTCTCTCTCTCTCTCTCTTGAAGCCTCTCTCTCTCTCTCTCTCTCTCTCTCTCTCTCTCTCTCTCTCTCTCTCTCTCTCTCTCTCTCTCTCTCTCTCTCTCTCTCTCTCTCTCTCTCTCTCTCTCTCTCTCTCTCTCTCTCTCTCTCTCTCTCTCTCTCTCTCTCTCTCTCTCTCTCTCTCTCTCTCTGCCTTTCTCTCTTGCTCTACACCCCTCTCTCTCTCTCTCTAGTCTCCTACCTCTCAGTGCACTGCCGGATGCTGTTCTCGCAGAAGATGCCGTTGTATCCCGGCCGGCACTCGCACACGAAGCTGTTGACGTAGTCGTGGCAGCGGGCGCCGTTCTGGCAGGGCTGGCTGGAGCACTCGTCCACCTCTGACGCGCAGCGCTTGCCCACGAAGCCCGGGCGGCACGAGCAGGAGAAGTCCGTCACGCCGTCGTTGCAGGAGCCGCCGTTCTGACAGGGGTCTGGGAGGAGAGGGGGGGGGGGAAGAGGAGGACGCATCAGAAATCAAGTCACGGACGGATGATACCATCGCCAGATCTCTTTGGTATATGTTTCCATCCCAGCTTATTGCCACCTGTTTCGTCAAGCAGGCGTTATACCTTTCTTAAAAAATTTAAATTGAAGGTTTCATCCCTTTTATTGAAGAGTGAGAAAGACTGGAAGGTATGGGAGGGAGTGGGGAAAACATCCAGCGAAGGACCACGGGCGGGAATCGAACCCGGGGTCGCTGCGGTGAAGACCGGGCCTTAATGGTACGCCCTCTACCCGGTGAACCACCGGGGGCGCCCCCCGACGTTATATCTTTTGACCGTAATGTGCGATGTTCCTCTGACTAAGAAGGCGAACCGGAGGGGTCCTCCCCCGTGGTATGGGGTCCTCCCCCGTGGCACTCACTCGGGGAGCAGTCGTCGATGTTGCTCTGGCAGTTGTGTCCGCTGAACCCCGGCGGGCATTCGCACACGTAGCTGCCCTGGTTGTTGACGCATCGCGCCCGGTTCCTGCACGGGCTGTTCCGGCACTCGTCCACGTCCTCGCTGCAGCGGTTCCCTGTGGGTGGAGAGGCGCCGTCAGTACTGGTGGTGTGCGTTTTATTATCCATCCGACCCGACGCTTTAAGTGTGGACGTGACGTCACATCAGAGGTCCGACTAGGTTCGCAGAGAATACTAAAAATGCACCATTAGACGCCATAAGTACTCCAAGGAGACACAGTCAGTACTCCAAGGAGACACAGTCAGTACTCCAAGGAGACACAGTCAGTACTCCAAGGAGACACAGTCAGTACTCCAAGGAGACACAGTCAGTACTCCAAGGAGACACAGTCAGTACTCCAAAGAGACACAGTCAGTAATCCACCACCCTCATAGACGCCTTCAGTCCTAGGTATACGTTCAACCGTTTTCACAGCAAAAACATCATTTTGTTATTATGATCTCGCAAGACTTATTTGCTACCAAAGTATGCAGACCGCTTAAAACCTTTGCACACACACACACACACACACACACACACACACACACACACACACACACACACACACACACACACACACACACACACACACACACACACACACACACACACACACACACACACACACACACACACGCTAAAGTTATAATATTACTCCTACCATGAGGTAGAAAGCTTTTTACACTTAATAAATACAAAATGATTGAAATGTGTGTGTGTTTTCAGCATAGGGCGTGTTCCTCCCCCTACATGGGGTAACGTGTGTCATCGGGGGGAAACATCGAGCACACGTCGGGCACCAACGCACGTACCTTGCCAGCCGCTGGGACATCTACAGGTGTAGGAGGTGTAGTCCGGGGTGGGGTGACAGACCCCGCCCCTCTCACAGGGGTTGGAGGCACAGGGGACCAGCTCTCTCTCACACGTTTTCCCTGCACAGTCAGCGAGCGCTCGTTAACAACAGCAATCTAATTAAGCAATCTAAATCCAATTAAGAAACTGAAATCTCTTTTCCCGTTATGGCTTAATGTTTTTATCGCCGCGATGTAAATGACACATTCACTACGATAACTAAATCTTTAGCACATACGTGTTGCCCTGTTAGGATCAAGCTAAACTCAAATTTAAAACGTGGCTTTTAAAGTTTAAAGTCGTTAAGTGCGTCGCTAATGTAATGTTGGACCGCTGCACGGGGTTTGGTAGGTTAACCAGTGTCGTCTTGCCTGTGTATTGAGGACTGCACTGGCAGGTGTAGCTGTTGACGCCGTCGATGCAGGTGGCTTGGTTCTGACAGGGTCCGGAGGCACACTCGTCAAGGTTCCTCTCGCAGTTCACCCCTGGGGGGGGGGAGAGAGGGGAGGAGAGAGGGGAGGGTTCACCAGTAAGTTCTGCTTTTTGCCGGGAGTGGTCATTCCACTCCCCGTCTGTGAATGATGAGGCTGCACCGATCAGAGTCCAGTGACGCACAGCGACTTACAAACATTTATCCACACACACACACACACACACACACACACACACACACACACTTTGTTATCGGGGCCGGTCAGATAATACCTCTATTTATATTACATTAGTATCATGACCCAAAGGGACCATCCTCCCTCGCCCAGCGGCCGACCCACACCGGCCTGGGGTCGGTCCACATTCGGGGGGGCGGGGGGGGGGGGTTCTCACCTGCGAAGCCGGGGCGACAGCGGCAGGTGTAGCCGTTGTGCCGGTCCACGCAGGTCCCGCCGTGCTGGCAGGGCCCCGACTGACACTCGTCCCGCTCGTGATCGCAATGCTGCCCCTCCCAGCCCGGTTCACAGCCGCAGTGGTACCTGTGGGGGGGGGGGGGGCGAGCAGGGGGTCAGATTGTGTGCGTCAGGGCGTCACGGCGGAGGGCGTGTGCTGGGCGAGGGGGTCGCATAGACATATAAACGTGTGTGTGTGTGTGTGTCTCTGTCTGTCTGTCTTTGGGCGCCTGTGTGTGTGTCTTTGTGTGTCTGTGTGTGCACTGCACATGTGTGTGCGAATGTGTGTGTATCGAGCAAGAGGAGAGCCAACCCGTACTGCTGCTCAACACACTGTCTTTGTGCGCGTGTGTGTCTGTGTGTCTGTCTTTGTGCACCTGTGTGTGTGTGTCTATGTTTGTAAGTGCGTCTCCATCTGTCTGTGTGTATGTGCGAATGTGTGTCTGTGTGCACATGTGTGTGTGTGCGTGTGCGAATGTGTGTCTGTGTGCACATGTGTGTGTGCGAATGTGTGTCTGTGTTCACATATGTGCGCGAATGTGTGCGCATCGAGTAAGAGGAGAGCTCACCCGTATTGCTGCTCCACACACTCCCCGTGCACGCACGGCTGCAGGCCGCAGTGGTCCGTCCCGGAGTGGCACATTGGCCCGTGGGTGCCGGGGGGGCAGAGGCAGCTGAAGCGGTTCACCTTGTCCAGGCACGTCCCCCCGCTCATACAGGGGTCCGACAGACACTCGTTGATCTCAATGTCGCACTTGGTCCCTGGCACACAACACACACACACACACACATTTACATTGAGATGACTTTGCTGCCGCTTTTATCAAAAGTGACTTACAACCATTCAATCAACCCGCTGTACCTCCTAAGCTACTGTCACCACACACACACACACACACACACACACACACACACACACACACACACACACACACACACACACACACACACACACACACACACACACACACACACACACACACACACCATTTTTGAATGTCACGTTCAATGATTGAAATAAAACGTCATCAGTATCGAGCGCTATTCGCGCAGTGGGAACAGTGTTAGGCAGTGCTCAGAACCCAGTTTCTCAGGTGCTGTGGGGTCGCGCTGGGGTCAAAGTTTGCGGGGTTCACCTGTGTATCCCGGGGTGCATTCACACTTGAACTCGTGGATCCCGTCCCGGCACTCTCCGTACTCACAGGGGTTACTGGCACAGTCGTCCTCGTTCACCTCACAGTTCATCCCTGTTGAGAGAGCGAGAGAAAGAGAGAGAGATTCGACGAGTGTATTCTTAAATGAACCCTCTCTGATTGAGAACCAAAGCTGTCTGATATGAAGACAGCTTATAGTAATTGTACTATTAATAGTAGAAGTAGTATACTAGTGGTAGTGGTACTAGTGTAATAATAAGTCATTTGTTGATCATTTGGTGAGGAGGGCCGTGGTCTACAACTCAACCGTCATACCCCTGCGTCGCCACCAGGGGGAGCACGGCGCCACAAGAGGCCGGGAGGAAATGAAAGAAGTGAAAGTGAGTAGTGAAACACAGTTCTGATCCACGCTGACTGTGATGAGAGAAGCAGAAGTAGAGGCGGAAGGTCCTTATTAGAAGGACTTCTAAGAAGACAAGAGTGAGACGCTGGATACAAGGGG
>OLKM01001031.1:5000-86049 GCA_900291075.1 Melanogrammus aeglefinus | reverse complement strand
CCCGAGTTCTGAGGAGGATGAATGGAATGGAGCCCCGGGCTGCGTACCAACCCTACCGTCGGGCGGCTGGATTACAGCACACCGATTGCCCGGAGGTCAAACTCAATCTCTCCCGCGTGACGCCGCTCTGATCAGGACCCCTGCCAGTAACTGGGCTGCAATCACTCTATACTACGTTTAACTTTAGAAGTGCACTGACCAAAAAAAACAAAAAAACAATGACATTTCCTCAGTGATTACTAGGGGTGGGTTCTGCCAGGTACCTCACAACTCAATTCGATTCTTTAAGTCTTGATTCGATCCGATTTCGATATTGATCCAATTGCTTCGATATCGATTCAATAATATGTGCAAGATGATAAAAATACCTAAATATTATTTTGAATCAACCATTTCATAATGATTTAACCATTTCATTGTGCTTTAACTTTAAGTATTTAGAAAAGCGCTGTAAAAAAACGGATAAATTATTATTATTACCTAGCAAAAAGGGAAGACACCATTGTATAGTATTGTTCCTGAGATAAACTCGCAGCATAAAAGTAATAACTATAACATGGACAAATATAAAAGGGCATGTACATTTAGGCACACTCGCTTCTAGATTACAATGACTGAGTATGTTTTTGTTTTTTTTATGGAAATAAAATCGATTTCAAAAATTGAATCGGGAACAAACGAATCGCAGTGCATTGATGAATCGATATTTTCACCCAGCCCTAGTGATTACTTGATAACGAAATGTAAGAAAGGCACTTTCATATTATAATTATTGTCAAATTGAAGACTTTTTAATACCACCTTCAAGGAAATTTAAGACCTAAAACACGCGATGGTGGGGGGTTGGCAACAGACGCGAGCCAACTTCGGAAACGGGCGTCTTCCAGCCAACTGTCCTTGAGTTTGAAACCTCCCCATCGTCGCAGACTAGCTAGCAAGCACGCAGACAATCGTTTAGATATGCAGCTAGCAAGAAAGAGGCCTCTCGACACGTCCTTCCTGAAAAGTCCCTCGAGGAACATTTAGAAACATGAATTTAAGACTTTTTAAGGCTGCGCGGACACCCTGTTAATACAACAAGTCCCATCGTACAACTGTGCCCACTGCGGCGGGTATCTACTGACCGTTGGTGCCGGGGAGGCAGTTGCACTGGTAGGCGTTGACCAGGTCGATGCAGCGGCCGCGGTTCTGGCAGGGGTTGCTGTGGCACTCCTGCACCTGGATGTTGCAGATGGAGCCCGTGTAGCCCGGGTGGCACTCGCACGAGAAGGTGGCGATGCCGTCCCTGCACACGCCGTGGTGGCACGGCTCCGGCTGGCAGTCGTTGACGTTCTCCGTGCACAGCAGCCCCATGAAGCCTGCGGGACGCACGGACGCGAGCGGAGGGGAAGGGAGAGGCCGAGTCTGAATGTGAATCCCTTTTATTACATCTTATTGTTGAGTGTGTCATAATTCATCAACAGCCATACACCTCAACATGGCAGCAACAACACAAGATAAATTTAGAAAACTGTTTAAAAACTTGGTAAATTAACCAACCAAGATCAACTGAAGTGATAAGGAAGAAACAATGGATGACGGACATTTTGAAGGGGTTGTGTCTGAATGTTTGAGTCCCGTTTTAAAGAAAGCAGCCGGGGGGGGGGGGGGGTACCTTCGGCGCACTCGCACTCAAAGGCGTTGGGCCGGTCGTTGCACTTGGCCCCGTTCATGCATGGGGTGCTGGAGCACTCGTCGATGTCAATCTGGCAGGTGTCGCCGCTGAAACCTGCAGAGCGGAGGATCACCGTGTTAATGGAGACCACCGTGTTAATGAAGGAACCGCAGGGGGGCGAGAGAGACGACGTCCCTGTCGGCACAGAACGGTCACCAGGCTCACAACAGTTGATTTCCTGCTGCAGAGGTTGCTGTTGCCGTCGTTGTTGGAGGTAGAAAACCGAAAGCCCTCTTCCCCCGGCTTGTATTAACATGAACACCCTCATGGGATTGAAATTTACATTTAGGGGATTTTTGCGGACGCTTTCATTCAAAGCGACTTACAAGCGTTCATTCACACATTCAAACACTGACGGCGGAGTCACCCGACCACGGCGACAGCCAGATCATCTCGAGCAGTTCGGGTGAGGTGACTGGCTCCCTGTCACCCCGACACTCGTTAGGAGCCGGGGATCGAACTAGCAGCCTTCCGGTTCCCAGTCGACCCGCTCTTCCTCCTGAGCCACTGACGCCCAGCTTGTACTAATATGAACTCCCTGGTGGGAGTTCGTGGGACGGGTGTGGGACGTACCTGCGGGACACTGGCAGACGAATCGCCCCACCTGGTCCAGACACTTGCCCTGGTTGAGACAGGGCCCGCTGATGCACTCGTCCGCCTCTGTCTCACAGTGTGTGCCCTCGAACCCTGGGACGACACAAGGACAGCCAACACCCGTTATCCAAAAGGGCCCAAATCCCGCTAGTCTATCCGGGATTCCACCCGGTAACCAGACTCCTGAACGCTTGAAGTCAGAGCCGCGGGTTTGACGAGCCCAGGCTCTGAGCTCACAGCGGCCTCGGCGCTTATTCAAAACACACCCGACCCCTGACCCTGTGTATGTGTTGACACGGCTCCCAGCGGGGCTGGTCTCACACGTGGTCTGGTCGCCTGGTGACTGCCGTTATTTAAACAAACATCAGCCCTACTTATGGTCCTCTTAAGAGTGAACCCACGTCGCAGTTCACCGTCTCCTCTGTGGAGCGAGCGTGATCATAAAGTACATAAAGGAGTAACCTTGGTATAATATTGACACACTTGATACTTGTAAGACATTAAAGTATGAATACAGGCAAACATTCTTGATGGTTGTGTCAAGTACCTTGATAGGTGTGTGTGTGTGTGTGTGCTCGCGCTCGCATGTGTGCATGTTTTTTTGTCTGTGACTGCCTGTGTGTGTGTGTGTGTGTGCGTGAGTCTGTGGGTGCGTGTGTACGTGGGGGGTGCGTGCGTGTGTCTGTGTGTGTGCGTGCGTGTGTGTGTACGTGTGGTGTGTGTGTGGCGTGTGTGTACGTGGGGGTGGTGTGTGTGTGTGTGTGGATGTACGTGGGGGGGTGTGTGTGTGTGGGTGTCTGTGGATGTACGTGGGGGGGTGTGTGTGTTGTGTGTGTGTGTGTGGATGCGGGTGTACGTGGGTGTGTGTGTGTGGATGTACGTGGGGGGGTGTGTGTGTGTGTGTGGATGTACGTGGGGGGGGGTGCGTGTGTGTGTGTGGTGTGTTGTGTGCGGATGTACGTGGGGGGGTGTGTGTGTGTGTGTACCGGTCATGCAGATGCAGGTGTAGTCCCCGATGCGGTCCAGGCAGGTGCCCTCGTTCTGACAGGGGTGCGAGGCGCACTCGTTGACGTCCTGCTCGCAGCGGGGTCCGGCGTAGCCGCGGAGGCAGTGACACGTGAACGAGCCGTCCGTGTTCACACACTGACCGCCGTGCTCACAGGGGCTGGTGCCTGGGGGGGGAAAGAAAGAAAAAAAGAAAGAAAGAAAGAAAGAAAGAAAGAAAGAAAGAAAGAAAGAAAGAAAGAAAGAAAGAAAGAAAGAAAGAAAGAAAGAAAGAAAGAAAGAAAGAAAGAAAGAGAGAGAGCGAGAGCGAGAGCGAGTGCAAGAGCGAGAGAGAGACATTAGAATATAGAGAGAGAGGGATATGTTACAATAGAATAGAGTTGATATACCAGTGGTTTTGTGTGTGGTTGTGTGTGTACCAGTGGTTGTGTGTGTAGTTGTGTACCAGTGGTTGTGTGTGTACCAGTGGTTGTGTGTGTAGTTGTGTGTGTACCAGTGGTTGTGTGTGTGGTTGGTGATATGTACCAATAGAATAGAGTTGAGTGTACCAGTGGTTGTGTGTGTTGTGTGTGTACCAGTGGTTGTGTGTGTGGTTGTGTGTGTACCAGTGGTTGTGTGTGTGGTTGTGTGTGTACCAGTGGTTGTGTGTGTGGTTGTGTGTGTACCAGTGGTTGTGTGTGTGGTTGTGTGTGTACCAGTGGTTGTGTGTGTACCAGTGGTTGTGTGTGTGGTTGTGTGTGTACCAGTGGTTGTGTGTGTGGTTGTGTGTACCAGTGGTTGTGTGTCTCCCAGTGGTTGTGTGTGTACCAGTGGTTGTGTGTGTGGTTGTGTGTGTACAGTGGTTGTGTGTGTAGTTGTGTGTCTACCAGTGGTTGTGTGTGTGGTTGTGTGTCTCCTAGTGGTTGTGTGTGTGGTTGTGTGTGTAGTTGTGTGTGTACCTATGCTGCACTCGTCCCGGTCCACGTTACAGGTGCTGCCGATGTAGCCCCCGGGGCAGTTGCAGTTGAACATGCCGTTGATGGGGTTGGTGTCGCACTTAGAGCCCTCCCTGCACGGGTTACTGATGCAGGCGTCGTCTATATGACACAGCAACCCTGGACACACACACACACACACACACACACACACACACACACACACACACACACACACACACACACACACACACACACACACACACACACACACACACACACACACACACACACACACACAGTTGTGATGAGTCATTGGAAGCCCACCAGATGATTGTACTGGGTGTTGTTCATCCAACAGAGTGTTTGGGTAGGAGGGGGGAAGAGGGGGTTCACTTCCTGTCAGTCACATTATAAATCTATGACAGATAAACTGTTTCCAAAACAGTTTATCTGAAAGAGACTGAATAGCGATGCTAAAACGACAACAGAAACCTGCACAGAAGGCTTTTCCCAGAGTAGAATATGTCTTTGCTCCACGTCCAACCAACCATCCAACCATCGGTGCTCTATCGGCACACCGTTTAGCTCATCGTGTTAAAAGGCTCATCGATGATTAGAAAACCCCCTCGTGCAATTATGTTAGCACAGCTGAACACACAGCTGAATAAAAGTGAGTTATCGCGGAAAACATGAAATAGTCTGGGTGACCCCAAACTTTTGAAACGGTGGGGTCAACCCCAGGGCAGTCTCGGGGGGGGCGTGACCCACCGGTCTTGCCGTAGAGGCAGGAGCAGACGAAGGAAGCCACGCGGTCCTGACAGCGGGAGCCAGGGCTGCAGTGCCGCCGTGGCGCAGTCGTCGATGTTCTCCGAGCAGTCGATGCCGCTCCAGCCGTTGACGCAGACGCACACGTAGCCGCCGATCAGGTTACTGCAGGTGCCCCCGTTCTGGCAGGTGTTGGGCTGCAGGCGGCACTCGTCCACGTCCTCCGTGCAGTGCTGGCCTGGATGGGGCGGAGGGGAAGGAATACACACGGCTTCAGGACGGGTGGGTCGTCACGGACACCGTCGCCATGTCTCGGTGACGGTCTGTGTGTTTCTATTGCGTCTGTCCTCAGATCAACTAAAGGCGTACCGGTCCACTCCGGGGGGCATTGGCAGTTGTACGTGTTGACCCCGTCCATGCAAATGCCTTCGTTGGCGCACTGATGGCCGGGACAGTCGTTGATGTTGTGCTCACAGTTGGTGCCGTTGAACCCTGGAGCGAAGCAGGCAGAGGTTACATGCAACGTACGTACGCGTGTGCACGTGTGCGTGTGTGTCCCCCTCCGTTCCCACCACCTCACAACCGCTCTGGTGAGGCAGCTGATGCATGTACGCACGCGCACACGCACGCGCACACAGAGCTGGCTATTTTAAACTCTCCTCCAGACATCTGCGTTGCCGGTCCTTTTAGTTAAGCTTAAAACAAACATTTACGATGTGCGAGTCTTGTGAGCTCCGTCCCTTAAATAAGCTATTTTTCGACACTATATAGTCTCATGTTAAACCCTTCCGTTTCCGAATATACTGTGTGTATATATATATATATATATACACACACATTTTTCTTCCTCCGACAACTCCTGTCTCCCACACGCACGTCTACTTGCATATGTAATACCATTACCAGCAAATATTATAATGGACACTGTTTTGTGTAAATAGTGTAGGATACATATTTTGTAGTGTAAACCACCGTCGGATACAGCCGACTACCGTCGGACAATCCAGAGCAAAACTCAATGCGCTCAAATTACTGTTTACACATCAAACAACTATGGAAACTGAAAAGACACATTTATTTGTGGTTGACTTGATGTGGATGTCTTTTAAATCCAAAAGACTTACAGTTAAGACCTGTGGAACCCTTCAATGTACCACCGCATTATTACTAAGGTCATTATTGTGGTCATATCCCCAGAGTCTCGTAGTGCAAGTGACCCAGCACTGTGTTTATGGGTTGTATCTGATCCCCTTGTACAGCGGACTCCCGAACCGTCCATGCCAACGGTTGCTATTCCTCTGTATGCTCGCAGCTCGCCTGTTTTCAGGTGAGTCGTAAGACATGGCAGTTTGTTTTCTCGTCGCTCGGTTCTGACTGGCTTGACATTGCCCGGGTGGTTCCATACCTGGCAGGCAGTGGCACACGTAGCTGCTCTCGGAGGTCTGCCGGCAGGTGCCTCCGTTTAGGCAGGGCGACGGAGAACAGGGGATGTAGGGGGTCTCGCAGTGGACGCCCGTGAAGCCAGGGGTGCAGGTACACCTGCGAGACACGAGACACGAGAGTTCTGTCGCCCGTTGGACTCGCGCAGTTTAAAACCTCCCATCACGGAACGCATTTCAGGCACGGGATGAAAGCCAAGGCCGGACAATACCGGAGACAGAGAGTCCGCGGTCGGCCGCTGGTACACAACATAAAATGGACTGCATTTATGTAGTGTGTTTCCAACTAGAGGCCACTCAAAGTGCTTCACAATTTTACCCAACATTCACGCACACCGTCACACACCGACGGCGGGCGTCAGCCATGCGAGGCGACTGCCGGCTCTTCGGGAGAGGCGAGAGTGAGGCGCCTCGCTCAGGGACCCCTCGACACTCGGCTAGGAGGAGCCGGGGATCGAACCGGCGACCTTCCGGTGACCGGCCGAGCACGGTTGCGGTACACGACGGGACACGCCGCTCCTCCTCAGTCGGGGGTCCAACCCATGGGCGTAAAATTGCGTATGGACGGTGTGGACGTGTCCATACCAATATTCAAATGTGCTGAAATTGTCCACACCAATATGAGAACGACGAGAAAGGGTTAATAAGTTGCGTCTTTATAGTCCCGCCTTATGTATTTTGTGATTGGCTTTGCCTCCTGTTGGTTGTCGTGGGTTGTGTTTCGGTTAGCGGTGATTGGTTGCTTAATTTGAGAGCGGTAAAACAGCTTCTGCTGTAATTTCGGGACGGAATCAAACAGCTCAGCTGCCGGCTGTGAATGCGGCTGAACCAGGAAGAATGTCGGGGAAGAAAAGGAAAGGCGAAGACATTCGGAAATATTTTCACCAAACAACGGTAAGTTAAGTTAGTAATCAAACATATCATTGTAACACTGACAATGACATACTGTATGTAGGCCTAGTCTAATCATGCGTCGTTGGAAAATAAGATCTGACAGGACATGTCTGTCTGAACCACCGGCCATGCAAAGCGAAGTCTTTGCTTTTTATTTGTCCTGCAGGTTATCCGATGCCGACAGTCAGACATTAACAGCCTATAGGTCTGCATCTTATAAGGCAATCTTTGCCAAAATATGCACTTCAATATGCAAGAAGAATCAATAGGTCATCGTGATTCAAATAGCCCTGTTACAGGTTAGGCTAGTTATAGTAGCTTATTATTAGGGATGCACCGAATTTTCGGCCACCGAAAAGTTTTGGCCGAAAATGGGCCAAAAGCGCATTTTCGGTTTTCGGCCGAAATACTTTTATAACCGAAACAACACGGCCGAAACATAAATTTGTGATGACGCAAACAAAAAGCGCGGCCAGCACACGCTTGTCTGGATAAGCGCCAATGTGTCTGCGGTGTGGACGTTTTTCAATGTTTCTGAGAAAGACCCACGTATAACGATTTGCAAAAATTGCAATGCCTTGATTTTAATGAAGTTAGTACACAGTAATAGCCATAAATGCAATGGTACTAGAGTTGCCGCGGTGTGGACATTTTTACACCGAGTAATACACTGGTATTACCGAGTATAAACGGTATAAACTTTGAAACTAGGTCAACCGCCATCTTCTCCGTCAAACTCTCCTCTCACTCGCGCTGCCACACACGGTGGCAGCGCTCCAATTCCTTATAACGTTCTATATTTAAGCAATATCACACGAGAGGGAGTGCTGTTGTACTGTATATCAGCACGGCTGTGATTCGGTCGTAGGCACGAGGCCGCAGGCCGAGTGCCGCAGATAATCACAGCCGTGCTGATATACAGTACAACAGCACGACCTCGAGTGTGATATTGCTTTTATACAACAGTGCTACGAGCACATTTTATTAGTTAACAGTAATAAGAAACAAGAGATTATGATTTGTTTGTTTACTAATCATTTATTCGGCTCCGCCAACACAAATAGTTCCGCAACTGAAGGGAGACAAGGCTGTTGCCAGGCAACACATATACAAATAGTTTACGAACGCCCGTACAGCGGAGTGATTATGTCTGTGAAAAGTCGCAGTGCTGTTATACCTGGTATATCAGCACTCATGGAACGTCTCTTGTCCAATCAAATTGCTCGGTTGGGACCGGTCGGAACTACCTGTTGTATAAATAATAGTATAATATAATTGTATACATAATATCACGGCCAAAAGCTCTGTGCGCCTCCGGATGGCCGTAGCGCGGGGAGCTCTCGTATAGGGATTGGGCTTCGCGGGGTTTGTTTACCGGCGTTGCTATGGTTAATAATAGTTAGTAATAATTATTAATTATTATTAATAATTAGTAATAGTTAGTGAGCAGTTGGATGCTGGGTCTTGGTCGAGGGCGTTTCGCCAAATTGTGTGACGTTTTGCCAAAATGTGTCCCCACCAATATGAACGTCAAAGTTACGCCACTGGTCCAACCATTCTCGTGATGACACTGGCGGGTGTGTGTGTGTGTGTGTGTGTGTGTGTTTCCGAGCAGCGGTCCTCACCTGTAGGAGCCCGGCGTGTTGACACACACCCCCTTGTTGTGGCACGGGGCGGGCGAGGCGGCGCACTCGTCGGTGTCGTTGAGGCAGGCGGGCCCGCTGTAGCCGGGGGGGCAGGAGCAGACGTAGCGGCCGGCGGCCGGCGAACTGCACGTCCCTCCGTTGGAGCACGGACCCGAAACACAGCTGTCCTCCCGCTCGCACCGCACGCCTGGCCACAACGACGACGACGACGACAACGAGTTAGCGAAGCTGGTTTCAACTAGCTACACTTTTGGAGACGAGCAGCGGTTTGCGTTGAAACAGCTTAACAGCTAACCCTAACCACAACACTTACATTGGGGACGTTTAGCAGGACGCTTTTATCCGAAGCGACTTACAATAAGTACATTTGTCAGAAGAAAGAGAAACAATATGTGGCTGTCGGTGCAGTGAGCACTAATAGTCGCTAGGTTAGCCCACGCCCCGTACACAACAAAGACAGCTAGGATAAGATGCTAAAGAAGTACTATTTTTAAGTGCCAGGACGTGCAACATACAATAAGTGCGTAAGAGGGGGTGTGTGTGTGTGTGTGTGTGTGTGTGTGTGTGTGTGTGTGTGTGTGTGTGTGTGTGTGTGTGTGTGTGTGTGTGTGTGTGTGTGTGTGTGTGTGTGTGTGTGTGTGTGTGTGTGTGTGTGTGTGTGTGTCTGTGCGCGTGTGCGTGTGCGTCTGTGTGTCTCCAATTTGAAATTCCCAAAACACATAGCGGATGGAAAACAAAGAAAGCACCAGAGCCCAGCGGTAGCCCCCAGGGCGTGTCTCCCACCTGTCCATCCAGGGGCGCAGCTACACTTGAACTTGTTGAGGGCCAGCAGGGTGCAGCGGCCGCCGTGGCTGCAGGGGTTGTTGGGGAAGCAGGTGGAGTTCTCGGGCTTCTGGCATTTTTGCCCCGTGAAGCCCAGGGGGCAGGAGCAGACGGCGGGCCCTGGCACCAGCAGCCCAGGGGAGGCCGGAGCGCTGCAGTTGCCCCCGTTGAGGCAGAAATCCGGGTGGCAGGGGTCCTTGTGCTGGCAGTAGTCCCCCAGGTAACCCGCGGCACACCTGCACACACACACACACACACACACACACACAGGTAACGGAGACAAAAGGAAGGGAAGACAAAAGAGGAGGTTAGGGCTGGGGGGGGAATGACGGCGGGCTACAAAGAGTGGCGTGGTCGGAGCTTTAGAGGCCGAGGAAACAAACGGGACAATGGAGACGGTTTCTGTCGTGAACCGACGGGACCCACATCAGAGAGACGAGCCCACAGCGAGCACAACACATCAGAGGGCTGCTGAACACACACACACACACACACACACACACACACACACACACACACACACACACACACACACACACACACACACACACACACACACACACACACACACACACACACACACACACACTAGTATGCAAATACTCTTAGAGGTGAATACTGTTTGACGCAGTTGTAAAAGACAGGACAACAAATGAATAATGACAGTAAGAAATAACGAGAGAAAGCACACTGATACATCGGGGAGGCTTGCGACGTACAGCGGGTTCGCAAATCTGAGATCATTATAGCATTTCAACACTTAGCGGTAGGAGGTATGGGCTACAATTTATGAATACTTAAGATAGAGGGGAGGGAGAGAGACAGAGACAGAGAGAGACAGAGCGAGAGAGAGAGATGTTTGTGCCATCAATGAGGTGGACTTGAACCCAGCCATGCTCAAACAGCGTAACAGAGGAAGCTGTGGTCTTCCTCTTGGCGACGGGGTCAGACCAAGGCCCACGAGCGAAACACAAGAGGAAGAAGAAGAAGAAGTCGAAAGCCAAGAGGATGTGAGATTCCTGTCAGCCAGGCAGAAACTTCAAACCCGGCTAACCAATCAGCCCTGAGCAGGACTCGTATCCCAATGCCTCATTCGAGTTACCGTGTAAACGAGCTGATACAAATGGATTCGCACTCAAGAGCACGGCCGGAAGTCCACTTCCTTTGGAGGTCAAAAGGGAAACTCAAATGGGCTTATTAAAAACGACATGTTTGTGTCTGCGCACTCTTCCTCTCATCTCAGCTCTCGTTCTCTTTTGAAACCTCTCTCTCAACGTCGAACTCTGCAGCCGCGCAGGAAGTGACGAGGCATGCTACGTCATCAGTCATGTACCCCGGCGGCCTGTCCCCTGCCTTGAGAATCAACCTGTCCATGGCTTTCTATTCCTCAGATCCACTACTTTCACTTGTCACTTCCCCCCCAGCTGGAGTTCCCAGTGACATCAGCCCTCTGCCAGCCAAACCAGGTCAACACCCATTATTCATATTGGCAGGCACACTCATGTCAGTGCATGTGCGTACGCGAGTACTCTGCAGAGAGAGCCCTCCTTTCATACAGGTGCAAACTCTGTTCTCCTATCTCCCTAGAGGAAGATAACTCATGCATCTCTCACACTCACACAGCCGTTGTGAAACGGGGATGGCAGTTGTGAAGAAGAGGATCACGATGGGAATCATTGCAGTATCTTGCGAACATGGTCTGTATTTATAACGGTCCGCTCCACCCTGAACACATTAGGTACGGAGCCCATGGGAAACCGACGCAAGTCGTGAATCATGCCAGTGCAAAGGTTCACAAATCAACAAGTCCTGTGTGTGTGTGTGTGTGTGTGTGTGTGAGAGAGTGTGAGTGTGAGAGGAGAGAGAGAGATTGTCGTGTGTGTGTGTCTGATCTTCAACAAGCAATCTGAACCAGCCTGGTCTCTTAAAAAGAATAACTGACTTTTTTCTTGTTTGTCTAGCGTGCAAACTTTGATTTGAACTGAAACCCGAGCACTCGGACGACACGCAGTTCTGTTGTGATTTACTCCGCAGAGTCGAATGTGAGCGGACATTCCTGGCTTTTTACTACGACTCTTTTGTTACTCACCATCATAAACTCTGCGTTCACACACATTGCTCCCCGCAGCGTTAAGTGAAGCTGCCAGGGCTTCATTTTTAATCCTTTGTACCATCTTAACGTTGTGTAATATTATTGGATTGAAAAGTCTGTTTAATTTATGATCCATGATCCACAATTTCAAAATGTTCACACACACACACACACACACACACACACACACACACACACACACACACACACACACACACACACACACACACACACACACACACACACACACACACACACACACACACACACACACACACACACACAGAGAGACAGAGAGACAGAGAGAGAGAGAGAGACTTCATTTTAATCCTTTGTACCATCTTAACGTTGTGTCATATTATTGGATTTAAAACTGTTTACGTAAAGTTTTTTTTCACATGTCACTGTGAAGAATGGATGGATGCATTAACAGGGAGTTTATCTTGTCTCACAGTTTACTTTCCATTGCGTTAAAGATTTCATTTATGATCAATGACCCACATCAATTTCAAAATGTTCATATTGCAACATTGGCCTAATTCCCGATGTTGCAGCAAACATTTCAAAACCTATCTTGCACAACAAGTCAATGATTTGCTGCGGACGACAGTACTGCCACCGTGCGCAATACCCAACCTAACGACGTGTTCCTCCCCGTGAATGAGACGGCCCGAGTGCTGAGCTCAAGGGTTTCGGGGCCGTCTTCACTCTTGGCAAACAAGCAGGCGGGCGGCCGAGAGGTGACACCTGATCTTCAAAGCCCACTGACCTGAGGGCCCTCACATTAGAGACACCGTGGGGGCCCGGCCCTCTGCCCAGCTCACCGTCCCCTGGTCGTCTATCAGCATGTCGCTACTGATACCTCCTGCACTCCATGGGACCAACACCAAGAATGCATGCACACACACACACACACACACACACACACACACACACACACACACACACACACACACACACACTCAATCACATACACAGTCACGCTCCCACGCGCGCAAACACAACCTCCCTCGGAGTAAACACAAACATGGCCCGGTCGAGATGTCACAACAACATGGCCGCCATGGGAGTGAGCCGTGTTGTTGTTTCGCGCCGCCCCTCCCTCTGCCCTGGGAATGACGAGCGACGTTTTTGAGGAGAAATCTGAGAGTTGTTGGGTTGGTAACACTCTCCCGTCTGAGAGAGAGAGAGCGAGAGCGAAAGAGACTGGTTTCTGAGGCTTGAGTGCTGTGAATCAAGAATGTGTTTTGAAAGCAAAAAGAAACTACAAAACAGACCTAGATAAAAAGGAAGGAGGGAAAGTCAGAAACAGTTTCTAAGCATCCGAGCCGAGCACTGCCATGTCCCTCCCCCTACACACTCTCTGAGAGAGAGGCAGACAGACAGATAGATACTTGGGCTGCTCGACAACTTCCTTCATGAGAAAAGTCTAAAAAGGTGTGGACAGAAGTGATGCCAAGTAAACTCCATTAAATCACAATCAGCGTCATCAAGCCAACGTCGACAGAACTGAAGGCCAAGGCGCTGGTGGCAGGGCTAAGCCGGTGGGTGCTGCAGGGTTTCAGTGTGAGACCGGGCTGCACCACCACGGGAGACACCGAGCCGGAGAGACAACAGACACGACTCCGGCCCCCACAGAGCCTCAGACACGAAGCCTCTGCTGCAATGGTCTCAGACGGCGACTGTAGCGTGTGAGAGGGGTCTCTGGCTGTGCTGCTTCGTGACTTTCAAAACTTTTGGCCACGGCGAGCACACACGCACACACACGCACGCACGCACGCCGCTTGGCCTGGCGCTCCCACGCATGTGTGCGGTGTAGGCGCGCACGCGCTCACACACCCTTTAAGTTGCACAGTCGTGTCTGCTTTCATGGAGGACTCGGAGCAGAGGGCGACTGCTGCCAAACTCCTCTATAGGATTCTTTGTTGCGCTCCACGTGGGACTTTTTCCCTCCCTTTCTCTGCAGTCTCTCTCTGCAGTCTCTCTCTCCCTCCCCCTCTCTATCCCTCTCCTTCTCCCTCCCTCTCATCCATCCCCCCCCCTTCATGGGTGTCAAATTTCTACAGCTGGTTCATATTAGCACACCCAGCCCTCCCTTGACCCTCTCTCTCTCTCTTATACTCCTTCTACCTCTCTGCCCCCTCGCAACCACCCTTCCTCCTCCTCCTCCTCCTCCTCGTCTACCTCCCACTGACCCTGCCGGTCGCGGTTGGCCATGGATGTGAGCAGCGGTGCGGAGAGGACCGGATGGGGGGGGTGGGGGGGGTAGTTACTGGTCACTCACTCACGTACCGTCCTCTCCCTGCTCCACTCCTCCACTCCCTCCGTCCGTCCGTGTTCGATCCCGCCCTCCCGGCCTCCCCACTATAGCCTCACCTCCCTCCCACTGGCACCTCCAGTAGGCCTCTCCTCTTCTCCTTTGTCTGCTGCCTCACTCTTAACCCCCCCCACCCCAAAGCCAAACTATCTACGAGGAGCGCTTAATAACTTCATCATGGTCCTCTCTCCCTGAGGCAGTGAGCGGGGGAGAGACGGAGAAAGGGAAAAACACTGGCTCACGTTTCAGACCCTGGGTCTACATCTTAGGCGCTTCCCTCCGCTTGATTTGGAATACATAGTCGCACTGTACACTTCCAGCCAATCAAAAAAGGCAGCCGTGTTCCTGTGCAAGCAGCAGAACATGACACACATGAAGCCTGCAGGGTCCGTGCCTTCGAAGTTGAGCTTCTGAAGTTTGAAACCCCCCTTTAAAATATGAAGATATACACATGGATAGGGTTTATAGTATTACTCAGGTAAAATGCAGATCACTTTCGCTCCAAAGTCCTCTTCTGCTTTTTGTGATAATGAACCTTAAAGAGGCCATTTCATCTGAAACCAGGCTGCATAAATAACATGACGGTGTTGGAGAGAGGGTGAGAAAGGGGGTGAGAAAAACAATTCCAAGTGTGTGCACGTCATGGTATAGAGTTTCCAAGAGGAATGAAAGAAAAAGTATTTCCGTGCAAAAAAAAAGAAAACAAAGAGAAGGAAAGTGAATCGAAAAGAAAAACGAGAGAGAAAGAAAGAGAGAGAGAGAGAAAGGGGGGACACACACACACACACACACACACACACACACACACACACACACACACACACACACACACACACACACACACACACACACACACACACACACACACACACACACACACACACACACACACAGGGTGCGGTGGAGGGCGGAGGCCAGAGCCCGTGCGGTTACATCTCAATGCTCTGTATTTAGGTCCGCATTTAAAATAAAGGATGGGGGGGGGGGGGGGGGAAATCAAACGCTCTTAAAAGGCCTGTGGTCGTTCGTGACAGAGCCGGTTCTGTCCCTGGATGCTTCCCTCGCCACGGCCTGCAAATGTTCTTCTCTAATTATCCTGTTCCTGTGGTTGCTGGTTCCAAATCCTCCACAATGGACTGGGAGGCCCCACGTCTCCCGGTCCGGGTCTGGGCTTCCATCGGCAGCACTTGCACTGCGCTGAAGGCAGTGTTCAGAGCTAAGGGGGCGCTCCAATCGACCGGCCAGCGATCTTTATCGGCCGACATTCTTTTAAACATCGGTTGGATCGTGGTCTGTATAGAAGGGTGGATCAGATTGCGCCCCCACACTCGGGGGACGATTTCTTGTAAAAAAAAAAAAAAGGCTTTAGAAAAGGATTTAGAAAAGGCTTGAAAAAAAAAAAAAAAAGCCTTCTCCTGTCGGTGTGGCTCATGTTGACTGCCAAAAAAGAAACGTTTATTGAGTCATAGCTCATCAATCAACAGTATTGCAGGTCACAGGCCCCTCTGCTGGGCTAGTGACAGGGGGGGGACATCGTTACCCCCTGGGTGCCTCTGGTTACCCCCCGCTGGGCCGGTGACAGGTTGCCACTCGTCCCCGCTGCCCCGACCCGCAGCCTTAGGCTCTGGTCACTACATTCCTCACTCATCTGTAAAAACCGGCTCTGTTCGAGAGCATCTTTATGTGCACGGAACACAGACACACACGACAAATAAACACGTGTGTGTGTGTGTGTGTGTGTGTGTGTGTGTGTGTGTGTGTGTGTGTGTGTGTGTGTGTGTGTGTGTGTGTGTGTGTGTGTGTGTGTGTGTGTGTGTGTGTGTGTGTGTGTGTGTGTGTGTTACAGCCAGTCTCACATCTATTAGCAACAAGCAGCAGGACAGCTTGTCAAGGCAGTCTGGTGGGTAGGCCACGATGAGCATGTCTCACCTCCCACACACACACACACACGTAAACTGACTCAATGCCTTTGCCAACTCCACTTCAGCACTCTGCGTGCCAGTATGGCAACAAGCCCAAGGTGCCCTCACCACACACCCCAGTGTTTCTTATCACTGCGGTCCCTGGTGTGAACCACATCTAGCTGACTGCCAGGGCGCTTGATAAGTCTCTCGGAGGGCAGCCGACTGCGGGGGGGGAATTCACAGCATTGGATTCCGATCGCGGCTCTCCCCTTTGTTTACTCTGGATCAGGTCATGTGCACCGTCTGGTTATTATCTTTGCGATTGTGTGTGTGTGTGTGTGTGTGTGTGTGTGTGTGTGTGTGTGTGTGTGTGTGTGTGTGTGTGTGTGTGTGTGTGTGTGTGTGTGTGTGTGTGTGTGTGTACTATTGTCTCCGACGTAGTATCGCAGTGGTGCGGAGCTAGCAAGAGTGAAGAGCGAGGGGCCTGGAGGAGAAGGAACACTTTAGCCTTCCCACACCACGGACAAAGACAAAGGCCGATAGCGGCCAATCTGTGGGCAGAGCTACAAGCACACGGTGCCGACAGGGGCGGGCTGACAGGAAGTCAACCGCCTTAACTCAACATGGCACGCACGCATGGCGAGCATCCACCATCCATGACTAAAGACGGTGATGGTGCATGTCCCAATGCATTACCTGCCATGTGACAAGGCCCTGATAATGACTGCCGTTAATAAACGAATAACGAGCCAATGATGAGCCACCATTAGGTCCAAACATTGCTATTATGCTCCATGAAAGACGGACTTGAGAGACGCTTGCATACTAAGCATAGCCCGTTTGTGCTCTGTGACCTAGATGAGCAGAACAGGTTTATAACCTCATAACCTGAGGAACTTAGTGCTGCGGATTATATTCACACGATGGTGAAACTGGTGTACTTGCGTTGTACACACGGACAGACAAGAGAAAGGAGGAGGGGGTAGACTGACGCTAACTCTGAATAACATGACGACCCGTTCCCCTTGACACAGACGCATTGCTTACATACAGTGTCTGTGCGCCACGGACCCCCTGAACAAGGCAGCGGGCCGATTGGGGGCTTGTTGCGTGAACCTTGAGTCATTATTGAGTGGTTAACTTTTGTTTCCTCTTCTTTTTCTCGTCCAAACGCTTCCTGACACACTGGCAGACAGACACACACCGTTAGACCGACACACTGGCAGAGAGACAGACGAGCAGAGAGACACACTCTCAGAGAGACACACTGGCAAACACACAGACTGGCAGACAGACACACTGGTAGACAGCCAGGCAGACAGGAAGTCTGAAGCCAAGAGGCTCCGGGCTCAGGGCCGGACGTGGCACCTCACCGGCAGAGAGGAACCAGGGGTGACGAAAGTGGAAGCCGCTCTTCAGAGGTAAGCCGGTCCGACCCCAGAGAGTCAGAGGTTAAACAGGGACGGCAGAGATAATGGGGAGAGCGGCTCGATCTGGGGGAGGATGGGTTGGTGGGGGGGGGGGGGATTAGGGGGCCAGGTGAGCCCAGGTTTCCATAAGCATCACACCCCCTCACAGCAGATAGGAGGGGGGGGGGGGGGGGTGGTGGAGAGAAGCAGGAAAGGAACTTAGTGATGGACAGCTTAATGACAGCTTGATGAAGGAGTGGCAGTGACAGGGTAATTTCTCTCAATTTCCCCACTCCCCCCCCCCCTGTCCCACTCCATCTCTCTCCCCCCCCCCCTCCCCTCTTGACATAAGCAAGGAACTGTTCTGTGAGATTGGCCTGCTCAGGTTACCTCGAAAGAGACATGCTTCTTTATTTTTTCATCATCCTCTTTCCTCTGGTGGCCAGGGGGCAAATTCTACCTGTCAGATCAAACAGAGGTACCCCCCCCCCCCCCCCACCCCTGCCCCGCATGGCGCTGTCTTTAGGGTGCACCCCAACACCCACCCCCAGCCCCAGTGTAGCTGTCTTTAAAAACGGAGAGGGGGGGAAGACAAGGGGGCTTCAGTGTCTGGGGGGGGAGAGGGACAGCGAGGCTGAGAGAGAGAGACGGAACAGGAGACGGGTGCATCGGCGTGCACCCTGGCCTGGGGAGACACAGGGGCTCTGGGGCGACGACGGCGCTCGTTCTGATGTGGGGACGTGCCTTCCCCCGGCTGGGTGCTAAATCATGTCGGGGAGAAGACGCCATCGCAGCGCAACGCGTATCCAATGGCCGAACACAAAAGGACCCGGTGAGACAGTGACTGACACACACACAAAGACACACACAGTCATATGCACAGACACACACACACAGTCATATGCACACACAAACACACACAGTCATATGCACACACACAACACACACACACAGACAGACACTCGTATGCACAGCTCTCACACACACACACACAGTCATATGCACACACACAACACACACACACAGACAGACACTCGTATGCACAGCTCTCTCACACACACACACACACACACACACACACACACACACACACACACACACACACACACACACACACACACACACACACACACACACACACACACACACACACACACACACACACACACACACACACACACACCTCTCTCCCACACACCTCAGGTGCTGGCTTGCCGTCTCACCGGTTCGGCGGCTTCTCGGCTCTGTGGCCGTGGGGCAGTCGGCCGACCTCTCCCAGTAACACTTCTCAGTCATACCTGGCGTAGCTCCGCCACGGTGCAGGCGGAGAACAAAACACAGGAAAAACCTCTGCAGCTCGCAGTGTGGGAAGACGGCCCGGAGTGGAAGTGAAGCGTTATCCGCGCACCCCCCCCCCCGTCTTGTTTCCTTATTCCAGACTCCTTCACCTGCTCTCACCGCCTCACCTGTGACGGGCCGATTGTGTTCCCACGGCGACGCAACGCAAGGACCACGGCAGACGCTTCGACGCAGCCGTGAACCCCTTTTGTTTCTGCGTTGAGTTTTAGTGAGCGGACCAATCACAGCTCTTGCTGCTGCGTCGCCGCGACGCAAGGTTACAACATTGGGGGGGGACGCACGTCAGGCCTTTGCGGGGGACGCAAGGACGTAGCGCGTTCGTAAACCCCCTTGCGTTGCGTCGCCGTGGAACCATAGTCAGCCCTTTAGCCCCACCGTTACCAGTGTTTAGAGGGGACCAATTAATGGGAGATTAGTGCCGTCAGTGGGAGGATCACAGCTTGGCTGGGGCCTCAGAAAGCCCCTCATCATCCGATCTGGTTCCCTGCCGGGTACTTCCTGCCCTATAGCACTCAGAAACCACTCAACTTCCCTTTTTAATAGAATCAGAGACGAGGCACCGACACACCTCCACCGGTACGTCACCGGCCGGGGACACCCACCGGCCGGGGACAGACACCGGCCGGGGACAGACACCGGCCGGGGACAGACACCGGCCGGGGACAGACACCGGCCTGGCACTGTGGTCGGTTCAATCCCCAGTCCAATCTGCCGGCCTTGTGGGGTCAGCTCTCTGAAACTAACATTTTGCACCCGGGCTAATTGTAGTGTTTTGCTGACCCCTGGGCCGCATTCTGGGGCACAATGTGGCTTCAGCCAAAGTTTGGCTGTTTACTTAGAACCAGTCACCGTAAATATACTGGGACGGCTAATAAACACCTAATACGACTTTAAGACAATGAACCTATTCACCAGGGCCAGCCGCCCAATGAGTGTGTAAGAGAGAGAGTGTGTGTGTGTAAGAGAGAGTGTGTGTGTGTGTGGTTAATCAGCCTAACAGCAATCCTGCGCTCTGTCAGCTGACTGTTCTGGACAGAGCGTTCTCTCTCCCTCTCTCCCTCTCTCCCTCTCTCCAGATAAGTGCTCTCTCTACGACGGCTGTTATCATCAATGTCATCATCAAGTACCAAGACAAACATTTACTTGTAAAAGTCGGAGAATGGCATGCCAAGGTCTGGAAAGAAAAAGGTAATGTTATTAAAATCAGAACGCCTTCATTTGTGCCTTTATTTCATTTGCTTGAATTGCTTTTGAGAGTCCAACATCTCAGAAAGCCAACACATCTAATCCAAACCTCGCCTCCTCCTTCAACCCCAACCCAGAGACCATTAATCACCCTGCTGATGACTTTGCTTTGGGAATACAAAGACATTGTAATTGTGTCTGCATTTGTAAACCTTTTTTCAGCAGCCCTAGATCTCGATCCTAGCCAATAAAAACGGTTTTCCGTCTGCATCAAGTCTGTCAAAGCCTCTTCCCGCTGGCTGCATTAGACGCACAAGCCGTCGTGTGAAACTACACATTAAACTACCCCGGTGTACAAATCACAAGCTCTGCACCAAAGGGAACATTCCCCCGGTGCTCATGTGTATTTTCTCTGTAACAAAAGGACGCCACACCACAGCCAAACACCCTTCATTGCGCAAACGCATGGTTACCCAAACACATACACAAACCCTCCAAAACACAGACACACCGACACATGCAAATAATCACAGGCACCCCGGAATGCTCCCGACACACACACACACACACACACACACACACACACACACACCACACACACACAACACACACACACACACACACACACAGTAACCCTCTCCGTGACCTACAAACCAAAGAGTAGGAATGTCCAACGACTGATTAAGTGCCGTTTCATTCCCTGCTGCTGAATGCAGAAACGGCAGAATATTGGAATTCCACAGCTCTGGGAACAGGCGCGCCGTGTGATTCACATAGTATCAAATGAAATGCGATAGGTTCAGGAACAGGCTACGGTGTGTTTTCATTGGGGGCTCCTGGCTCGGGAGTGGCATCGCATTTAAAAACAGATAGATCTCTCCCTAATTACAAACTCCAGTGAGCCGTCGGGGGGGGGGGGGGGGGGTGGAAGTCATAGATCACGGAGCCAGCGCTGGTCATGGGCGGTTTAGGAAAAAGGGAATTAGCGCCGCCACCGCTAAAAAGGCGTACACGACGTCAGCAGAGACTGCGCGACCCACTTTGATCTCAGGCGCCTGCTCCGCGGTGGACAGATCTAGGAGGCGTTCCTTCGCCGTGTGTTTGTTATAGAAAACACACCGCGTTTCCAGATGACGTTGCATCTTTGACGTTTTCTTTCTGATGTGAAAACAGGCCTACGATAATATAGCCGAAAAGAAAGATTACGACGCAGACAGAATTTGGACATGTACTACATTTTCCCGGAGTGGTCGTTTTAGAGGAGAAGGAAAAAAAAAAACCCATCCTGGAGGTGAAAGTGTGAGTGTTGGTTGTGTTCCCAGAACTAATGTAGTCCGACAAACAGAGGAGTCTTTTATTCCGCTCTCCGTGTCTGAGCGAAAACGTGGACGGAGATGGGATAGATTCAGAACTCTCTCGGTCCGCTGGCTGCTCTTGGTGTAGCAGCACTGCTGTAACTTTCCCCTGATGGACCTCTGCCCCGCGGCGCTCTGACTGTGTGGGCCCTGTGTCCGTGTGAGAAGCCCGTCTGGCCGCTCTTACCTGCAGTGTCCGGTGCCGTCGGGGAAGGTCAGACATGTGGCGTTGTTAATGCAGGGCTTCACATTGTCCAAGCACTGCAGAGCTGTGGAGACACACACACACACACACACACACACACACACACACACACACACACACACACACACACACACACCACACACACACACACACACACACACACACACACACACACACACACACGTTAAAAACGAGTGGAAATCTGTTGAAGAATAAACAGCAGACGAACCTGCAGCCATTAAAGAGTTCATAATACTGCTTTGCTCTTTGTCAGAATGCATCCACGGCAATTTTAACAACAACATTTTAACATTGGCTTTCCTTCCAAAGCGGGAATCACATCCTGCAATCCTTCCTCCTCCCCCCCTTTCGTGTCATCTGCATTTAACCAGTCATCTAAACAGCCGTGCCGCACCAGGCCCGAAACAGCCGGCAACCGCATGGCTACGTGACACCCGGGCGGCAGACCTGACCGCACGCGGCCCACGTCACCACGTCACCACACCGATGACAAGCCTCGACTCTCTCCCAGGACAAGAGACACCCGGACCCGCGAGACAACTCCCCCATGGTGGGTCCTGGGCCGAGCCACCAGAGACCCAGAGACGGAGAGGTGTTCAGGCACGCTAGGGTCTGGAGACCCAGAGACGGAGAGGTCTTCAGGCACGCTAGGGTCTGGAGACCCAGATAGGGAGAAGTGATCAGGCACTCTAGGGACTCTTGAGAACCAGACGTCTTCGTGCTAGGGTCTGGGGAACCAAGAGACAGAATGGGCTTCACATTAGGCCTTGAGATGGACCAACGTTGTCGTTTAAGGATATGTTTATAACTGGTTACGGATCAATTCAACAACTCAGATTGACGTTGTCCCTTTGGTGTAATGATAAATAGGGTCGATCTTTAACCAACCTTAATTGCACACAGTGCTCTTTCTGCTTTTACAGTAGTCAGCTGATTTCTAAATAGTGCCACTCCCTTGCACAGATCAGGGAAATCATAACAGGAAGTTAGAGCTCACACTACTTCCTGTGCTCTGACGAGTGTCAGTGCAATGCGTCATTTGAAATAGTCAGAATTATTTCATGAACTTGACATTTGAATGACCTTATGGATAACAGGACATTTACGTTGTTTTATTTTCAAAACCCACATTTTTAAAAGTGGCAAACATACATTTGGTTCCTATTTCAATAAGAATATATACGATTCAAAAATGTTTTTTTAAGTGCTTGAAAAACGTGTTGGACTTGACCATGAACTCGAGGCTTGGCCACAGGCAGACTGGCACAGGCCATTAGACACAGAGATATATAGCTACAAACCAGCATGAAATCCATAATCCCAGCCTTCCAGTGCCCAGACCCCAACACAGCAGCAGAAGTGTTTAACCATTAAAGAGCTATTTTAGGACCACACCACTATCAGCTTCTAGCGCTGCCGGCAGACTTAATAGATACTCCCGCACAGAAGCATGCACACACATTTGATTTTGTTTGTTAATAGTTCACGTCTGCGCCAAGCATTTAAATTTCATTAACCCCACAATTACCACAGATATTGTGAACATCAGAATCCATATCACGGAATTCTTATTTGCTTACTATTACCAATACATATTGTGTTTACGTTGCCATCTTGTTATCACAAAGATCAAAAACAATATGTGTACAGTCCAACCTTCCACACTGAGCCACATGCAGATGTCAGGCCTTTTATGAAAAAAATAATAATACAATTTCGGGCTCACAAGAATCTCATTTTACACATAGCTTTGCAGTTTGAGCATAATGTGCGGCTCCTGTAACAAGATCAGGGTCATCACACACAATGAGGGACGGCAGGAGTCAGTAAAAAAAGAGAAATAGTCACAATGAGTAACTCCGAAGGAGAAGGAGAATAGGCAACAGAAGAAAAAGGCGAGGGAGAGATTTTGTCCCCGGACTGGTTTGGCGAGTTCTCCCGACCCAAAGCCATGAAGCCAGACGCAATGATCTCACAGGCTTTAGGACAGCCTGCTACTTATTACTCCATTTCCCACACACAGAGGTGGGGTGTGTGTGTGTGTGTGTGTGTGTGTGTGTGTGTGTGTGTGTGTGTGTGTGTGTGTGTGTGTGTGTGTGTGTGTGTGTGTGTGTGTGTGTGTGTGTGTGTGTGTGTGTGTGTGTGTGTGTGTTCTACCGCCTACATTCCATTCGTTTTAACTATTGGCCGTTCTCACACTTTCCTATCAATGAGCCATGGTCCGAAAACATTCCCCGGGATCAAAGCGCTGATAAGCAGTGATCAACACAGTGAACAGCCAACCAGGTCTGCCGGCTGCAGCGGGAACAGGTAGTAAGTTAGTCGTAGTATGACATCACCGACGCTGAAGGATACACACCTAGAAAAGCAGATGCATGTATTTACTCTGTGAACCGTTGGGAAGGAGGTGAACGCGAAACGGAGTGGATGGCACCGGAGGGGGGGAGGTAAACCGTGGTGACTGGATCGGGAGGGGATTGGGCCAGTCCCCATGAAGCTCTGAGCAGAACAGAGGTACACCCCACCCCCCCCCCCCCCCACCACACACACACGCCTACACTGCAAGGAACATACGCGTGTGTGTGGGGAGGGCACATGCAGTAAGCGAATATGGAAATGTTCAGTCACACATGCATTAAAGTAGTAAAACTCAAAGTTGAGGGAATTTTGGTATGCAGTGATCAGCATAATGCATGCATAGAAGGTTCCCCTTTGTTACTTTACTGAGTTGGTTGAAGACTTGTTTCCCAAAGGGAAGGTGGCATGTTCACAGATAATGTTACTGCATCATAATTTCCATTTAGCTTCACGCAAAATTACACGCCGCATTTGTGCAGGGAACTGTTGTTGTTTTTTGGTTTATGACCACCTACCATTAAACTAAAATACTACAAAGTTGCGTTAAATATGTAGTAACGTTAAGACCTTATTTCAACAACAGAAGAAAAACAGGGATTTAACATAATAATTTCAGAACTCAAATATAAAAACCGGTCTGCATTCACCATATAGAGCTCATATATTTAGAGCCATATAGCACATAGAGCTACCACAGCGCCATTGCTGATTTCAAGGTAACTTGCGACACCACAATCACCAGATTTCATCATGGCACCTCTCTGAAAAAAAACGTTGACCACCGAAAAGGCGGCAGAGTTCATTAACTCTGTATCAGAGAGCGCTAGAGGAATCTCAGCCTCTCCGCTGTCTAGCCAGCAGCGATTGCCACAGAGGAACTGGTTGTCTGCCTGCTGCCTGCTGCCAGCCAGTTCCTCCCTCCACACTCGCCACTGCTTTGTCACCGAAACCACAGCGGGGCCTTTTGAGGGGGGGGGGGGGGGGGGGCTGTGTCACGACGGGAAACAACAAGAAGAAGAAAGGAGAGTGAGAGAGTGAGCGAGAGCGAGAGAGAGAGCGAGCGTAAGAGATAGCAAGAGATAGCGTGCGAGAGAGGCGAGCGAAAAGGAAGAAGCAACTAAGAGGAAGCGAGAACAGAGAGAGTAGGGTAGAAGGGTCGAGGGACAGGCTTAAGAGTTAATAGCCCAGGACTGAGATGGGGGAAGTAATTACTGAACTACGGACAAAGACTGCACACGAGTGGGCGTCCCCAGGCCCTGGCACACGTCCGCACCGGGCCTGAAGGAAGTTGTTCACTCATACTTAGGAAGTAACCCCATTTCCTGGAATTGCTGTGCAAAACCCCTATCTAGAAAGACGCCATGGCAACGTGCAATGAAAGACCCTGGGCTCCGCACGGCAGCAGAGAACCAAAGCTCAAACTAAACAGCAATACCACAAGGGGGGCTCCCCTCATTCTCTCACGTTGGGGGGGGGGGGGGGGGGGGGGGGGGGGGGGGGGGGGGGGGGGGAGAAGGACGAGGGTGGGTAACTCGCCGGATTTTGCAAAAGGGCAACAGCAGAGCAAAGCCGTGCATGGCCGCGGCTGAACTGTTCTGAGGGGTACCCGCCAGCGGCCTGTCCTCGTTACACGAAGGGGGCTGGACAGGCCTCTTCCAAAGCTGTGTACACAAGAGGAGGGCTGTGTTGTGTCAGTACCGCAGGGTTAGCTCCGCACCGCAGGCTGCCCGTGCACGTGTGTGGGGATCGTGCACGCGTGTGCGTGCAAAAGACAGCAAGAAACGGTGCAGTAGAGGGAGGAAGGGAAGAGAACGGGGAGGAGAGAAGAGGGGTAGAAAAACAGACAAGGCAACCATGACGCAGGCAGAGGGACAATGAGACAGACGGAGACAGACGGAGACAGACAGAGACAGACAGAGACAGACAGCAGTGAGAGAGACAGATGAAACAGCAAGCATTCAGGCAGAGACCTTAGAAGAAACGCCCACCAGACATAAGGGACATTCCCTCATGCAAGACTTAAATTTACTAGAACATTTCTCGAGTCTGACATTTATTTTCTTGTGAAACCAGATCTCTTTATTAGAAAGGGTTACACAATGGTCTCATATACGTACCACAGCCTTAATTTAAGCTTGGTGGTTTGTGACGGTACGGTACTATCTATCAGACAATTTCCATTTTTCTTATTAAATTAGCCGTGTGGTTACAATTAATCTAAATTACCATGTTAATGTTAAGATTACTGACAAGTGGCAAAGCAATGCTTAGCCACCCTGCACTTGTCTACAGAATGTGGCCTACTTCGTCCATAACCCTCCCTGCAGTCTGCTGCTGGCCTGCTGTCTCCAGGATCACTGGGCGAGGAATGCGGGGCTGCAGTAATTCCCTGTTAATTTGCTAACCTGTTCAACAGTGCACTGCACACACACACACACACACACACACACACACACACACACACACACACACACACACACACACACACACACACACACACACACACACACACACACACACACACACACACACACACACACACACACACACACACACACACACACACACACACAGGCTCCCCAGTGCGCGCCCAGCCACTAGCATTTATCCAATATTCCAGGATTAGAGGAACTGCGCGGACACACGTTGAGCATTCGAGGGTCAATGGTTTTAAAAGCAACGTGTGCAAAGCAAAGATAATGCGCTGGGCATGACCTCGCTAGCTTCAACACATTTATTCACCAATAGCACACATCAGCTCCCCACAGACACAACAAAGATTATTTACGTTTATGTGTGGAATATTTTTCTTCCTTCCGTTTTTTTCCTTCCAAAAAAACCGAAGAATCGGATCAATTGGTACACGACGGACACAAAGACCTAAACATGATCCCAGAGGGGTGGGTCAAACATCTGGAGCCTCAGCCCGGAGCCCTCCGGCCGCTGCCCCTGGTGCCAGTCAGCCCTACGCGGCCTCAGTCCAGCGGTGTTTACCCTCCCCCACCCAGGTCACACACACAGCTGTACACATGTGGCGTCCTCGTGTTTTAACTGCACCGCTAATCAACAGGATGGGAAAAAGAGTGAGGCGGAGTGAGAACCTCAGTGTCATGGCCGCTAGCGCCACCTCCCAGAGTCTCTTCTGGACGGGAATGAGGAACCGACTGGGTGGGGCGGGTGGGGAGGCACGGAGGATGCTCTGAGACACATGTGAGACCCCCCCCCCCCCCCCACCCGAGGCCAGTGGGCGGGGCTGGCGCTCTGTTAGTTAACAGCCTTGTTGGTTCCTCAATGCCCCGCGCTGTGCTCCGGGGAGCGCAGATCTGATAAACTTCACACCAGGCCCGGCCTGCAGGCCGCCGGAGGGCCAGGGGCGGCACAATCGCCGCTCATTGTGTCCACATACTGGAATAAATACACTCACGCAAAACAGATGCGCACACACACACACACACACCTCACACACGCATGGATGCACATTGCCCTGAACAAATATCTGCATCCATCGGTGGCCCACGCCTCAGAGGAATCGAGCGGGGGGCGGCCAGCCAGGCAAACGTGTTTTTTGGAGAAACGGTTGTGATCATTTATGAATCTGCAATCTGCATCCATTTGGCCCGTTGTTATTAGCCTCCTTATGGAAGACATTTATAACTACATAGCTGAAAAGCGTTTTTCTGTGGGGTAGTATTTACTTTTCCAAGTAAGACAAAGCAATAAAAAACAAAACAATGGATAGAGCCCATGTGTGTGCAAGGCTATGTGAGAGTGAGCAGGGGAAAGAGAGAGTGTGGAGAGGGAGACAGAGAGAGTGTGGAGAGGGAGACAGAGAGAGTGAGGAGAGGGAGACAGAGGGCCTGGAGAGAAAAGGACAGCAGGAATGTGAAACACCAACAGCAACATTCCAAAAGCTCCTCCTTGCACTGCCTGCAGCACTATCACATTGTCTTTTCCTCTTTTGTCTTGGCCCTCTGTTATATAGTGTAGTTTCACATGTTTTGATGGATTGCTGAATGCATCCATTCGAGAAAAACACACGTTGGTTAAAAAAACAATAAACAAAAGACTCTTTACGTTGCGACCCTCATGGATAAAAGACTCGAAGCCCCTTTCCTATTATTATTGACCATCAGGGAACGTTGAAAACCTCAACAACCCATCAGGAGTAATTATACGTTTAAGTCGATGTCAACAACCCTATAGCATAACAAGTAGCAGACTAATGAGGAGGATTAAATTGCATACAATTGTGAGGTGAAAAGACACTCGCTGAGTGCTGTACCACAATGGCATTTACACTTCGTATATTAGTATTATTCTAAGGTCTAAAGTAATTGGCAAAAAAACAAAAGTAAAAAAATCTCCAGATATACAATGGCCGAAATGGACGCGTGTAACACTATTCTAAACCTTCAGAATAACAACAGCAGCTCCGCTCCACAGAGCTGAAGGTAAGAGTCCATTTTGGGTGATTTCTCTTGAAATGGACGAGCGAGTGCGACGCAACATCTGGGCAGCGGTGCGAATCCTCGCTCATCCCATGAGCACATCGGAAGGCTGCAATGTCCAGAACCCCCGTGTTTGTTATCATAGGAAATATCCCTTAACTAAAAGGAGAACATCTCGAATGGAGAGGTCAAACGACATTACTAATAAATCCATAGGACCTAACTGCAGTGTATCCATCTCCCCACCTTAGATAATACAAAGTGGAGTAGGTTCGCTATCAAGTTCGCAATCGAGCCTACTTTAAATAGTCCTCCGTGGTGTTTGATCGCGATCGATCCCACTTAATTAACAAGCTGCAATTAGAAGCGTGCGCACTGATGCTACAGGAGGTGCTATAGGAGCAGTGAAGCGGACGCAACGGTGAACCACTCCGAAACACCGCAACAAATTAAAACTACTCCCAAAACTCACCCAAAGTCATGCGAAGGCAGCAAACGACGAGAACTACCGCTGAGCCCGAAAAGAAACCGGGGATTTGGCCCATTTTCGGAGTAGAATCCACATAGGGTCGCCGAGGCTGGGTGTCTCCAGGGGTACGATGGTCCTCCAAAAACCCTTCTCACAACTCTTCTCACACACACACACACGAGAAACTTTAAAAAGCGACCAACGTTCAGTGGTTTGCTGCTCTATCGTTTCCTTAACGTGGGAATCATGCGCCGTTACTTTTGAAATCGTTTAAATCGTACAACTTTGTGGCGTAAACCGGCGGCGGCGCAGAGTTTCTTCGACTTTCCAACTCAGCAGTTCACTAACTCCACTTAGTGCGGTGGAGTCACGCCGCGGTGAGACGCGCAACCTTCCGCATGCAAGTCAGGGTGGGACTACTTCTGGGCGCTATCCACACACAGAGGCTGGCTTAACGAACACGACGGAGGAATGAAACGTTTGAACCGTTTTAAGACACAACAAAAATAGTTTCAACGTGTTTGTGAATTCGTGTCCGAGGACATCTGACCTCCTTTACTTTTTGGAAGCTGTCGCTTTGCTTTCCTTCTGTCGCCGCGGCGGAGGAATTTTCACCCATTTTCTACTTCTCAAAAGCTCCTATGACTCAAAATTAACCCGTTCACTAGATTGGGGGTTTTTTTTCCCGTCCTGCTCAAACACCTACTCTTCAGTACTTTTCAATAATTCGTCATGGGTATTAGCACGTGCATCTTTCATATATTCCTTTTTGTGGTCCATTTCTCATCCTTAGATGTAAAAATTGTAGGCTACGTAAAATAGGATTCAGGTAAGACCTGAACCCGGAGAGAGTAGGGGTTTATAGTTATCCTATGATGATCAAAAAGGACGACCTCCATGTGTTAGGTCTTATTAGTTGGTAGCAAACATTTTCCTAAATCACCGGAACAATATCAATGCTAGAGTCAAGGTGTGTGTTGACGGTGGACGCGCGTTAACTCTGACGTGTAGAACAATGCACGCGGTGAGCCTCCCTGTCCCCCGAGCTCGGAGCACACACACCCACACGGCGCTAGACCCCCACCATGTGATGACCCACACTGACTTGTGAATCCTTATCTGATTGAAAGATCCAGGTGTTAATCGCCTGCTCGTCACAACAACAAGAGGCAGCCTTATCCCGGTGATGTTTGTCTTCACACTCTGTTAGAGCAACACTGGCCGGTCTCCTGCCCCGCCGCCCGACCCTCTGTCTCCATTCAGCCCTAATGAAAGGCCCATTTCCAGGGGGAGCAAATTGATCTTCTCAGGGGGTCCGGACTCACAATGCGTGTGTTGCTGTGACCGGTGTCAACCTCTCGCTATTCATGAGGAGGGTGTGGACTGTCAGTGGTTCGCACCACCATCCATAAACCCGCTGAACATTTGTCGAAATGCACTTTTGGTTGATCAGAAACGCATAGCCTACTAATCATGTTTTATTTATTTATTTATAATAATAATAATTTAGCTTTTATAATTTGTAATTCTTGTCATGTTTCGATTTTTTTGTATGGAATATTAACTAAACTTAATATTGGCTAATGCGTAGTTTAATTCAATCTAAATTAATTAATATTTCCATGATTGACCAATACTGACAACAAGACATGCACTGATTTGCTGATCACGTGAGCTTGTGTTGATCGGCAACCAATGACCTCCGAAAGTCCCTCTGTCTGCGGCGCTCTTTTCTCAGTGACGTCACCCCAGATGTGGACCTCTGGAGTGAAGAGACAGACCGGGCTACAGAGGGTGGGGTCCAGTTTCACGAGCAGCACTCGCTGATTAGTTTGTCTTTGTGAACCACCGATACAATAGTTCATAAAAACCTCAAAACCAAAGAGCAGATTTTGTTTTAAAAGGGAGGGGAAATTCCACCTATTTGCTTGAAACTAAATGATAGATTAAGCGATGCGTTAAGCAGGGAGAATACATCAGAGAATATGACCTCAGATGAGTTACTCTGCACTCCCTCTGGTAGTGCTCCCCACGTTGTGTTAGTCATAGTAGGCTATTTCATAAGTCACAACCCCATACAAATTAATGTTTGTTTCAATATTGTAGTCATCAACAATGCACTCTTGTACTGTTAAGAACACATGTGTGTTCGCTCATTTACTGAGCACACAAAATAACGGCAACAGTCGTGGCTAAACTAAATTAAATAATAGCAAGCTATTGAAACATAAATTATCATAGAAACATTAGTAGATCCATGGGCTTCTTGCTAAAGATTAAAGGGGTCTTATTATGCCTTTTCGGTTTTTCCATTTCCTTTAGTGTGTTAGATAGCTTTGTCTTAATCCCTTTTATAATGGCGACTAAGCTACGAAGCTGAAGGTCGGGGCCAAAGGGAGTTCCCCTCTCCCACAAAACCAACCTCGCCTAAACTGCATGAGTTAATTCTGGGCCTGGCTGACAACACCAACAAGCATCAGCAAAAGCCACCTAACGTTTTATATAGATAGTATCTATCTATCTATCTATCTATCTATCTATCTATCTATCTATCTATCTATCTATCTATCTATCTATCTATCTATCTATCTATCTATCTATCTATCTATCTATCTATCTATCTATCTATCTATCTATCTATCTATCTATCTATGTATATATGTAGTATAAAGTAAATGTTTTGATCAGTTTTAGGTCTTGGCTAACTTGATACCGAACGTTAGCATTCAAATGGTTTGGTTAATCCACTGTAGGCCAACCTTATGTAGACTAGATATGAAGTTCAAGTGTGGAGTTGGATTCATGATTATACAAGTTGTAATGTTACGGCCGCACTAGCTGTTATTTGTCGTTATTTGCCATGCTCTGAGACACTTTTCTCCTTTATTTTGTGCCTGTCACGTATCTGCTTCTGTTCTCTATATATATCCAACTGTTCCTGACATCCACAAACGGAACTATATGTAAGGATTTCGGGCCTTAAAGAGACCTTGAAAATGGTTCGGCAGCAAAAAAAACTAAGTGTGAGAATCCTAAGTATTTTTTTGCACCCAAATAAAATGGATGAACCACAACAATGGCATAATAATTATTAATTATGGTTTGGCATGTGCTGTGCAACATGCCACTCTTAAAGCCCTCGCAACTAAACAATGGAGAACCACTGTTCTAAAGACTACATTTAAATGGGATATTTATAGATAGAATAGATATTTAAGTATGATGCATGCTTTTTCGAAAGGAAAGGATTTCAACTCCTCCTTTCAACTCCTCTCCCGGTCTCTGTCTCTGTCTGCTCATCCTGGCGCTGACAGGAGGGGCTCTTCCGCCTCGTTCAGGGGCTCATAACACGTTAGTCCCCCAACATAAGCCTTCCCCCATAAGCAACTCATCAGCAACCAGCCCTGACCGAACCAGAGACCCCTTCCAGCCAGCACTAGAAGGGGTCTCTGGTTCTGTCAGGGATGGGGCTCTTCATGCTGATTAGAAGCCCATCAATCAGTCTGTCGGCCCGCAGATATGGTTCTCAGGGCACAGGGGGTCTGTGTGTGTGTGTGTGTGTGTGTTTGTGTGTGTGTTGTGTGTGTGTGTGTGTGTGTGTGTGTGTGTGTGTGTGTGTGTGTGTGTGTGTGTTTGTGTGTGTCTTTGAATATATGTTTGCCGGTCTGTACGGGTCACATGCACGTACACAATCTGCACCACCTAACCCTTCACCCTCCTCCTCCTCCTCCTCCTCCTCCTCCTCCTCCTCCTCCTCCTCCTCCTCCTCCTCTCCTCCTCCTCCTCCTCCTCCTCCTCCTCCTCCTCCTCATGCATTGCATGGTAAACTGCATCACTGCTAGCTCTACAGAGATGTCTTTAAGTTCTACGCCGGCCACCAAGGGATGTAACCTGAGGCGTATATATGATGCCCGGTTATTATTAGTGTAGGCCTGAAGTGATTCACTTTTCATTTCCCAGCCGTGACAGCTAGTTCAGAATAACATCATCCCCCTTGAGACCCATGCTGAACCCCTGACATTGTGCCCTTCTTTGTGCGTGCCATGGATGCTTTTAAAGACGACCCAAATAACGGTTTTGGTTTTGTATGGCCAGGACCATGCCTTTGAGTCAACAGGTTGGTTTGTGTGAGCAAAATCCCATAGCACTGTGTCCAAACTCATTGAGATAAGTGTCCATCCGATGGCCCGGGATTTATGTACTATATACATGGTAATATTCATAAGAGAGGAGTAGAGGGGGCCCTCTGCCCCAAATGACAAAAATATATTCTACAATCTAAAGTCCACCAGCCCAAATGGAGTATTCTGTTCACATGTTGCACATGTAGTTGTTCCCTATCTCGATTTTCATAGAATTATTCAAGAAGTATCCTCATCTCATCATCTCTGGCGATCTTCTAAGAAGATTGAGAGGAAAGGAAACTATAGTCGGGGAGATGGCTGTGGTGGGGGCTGGGTTAGGTGGATACAAGCAGATGGTTGATTCGCTGATTCTCCTTTTCTGCTGACCAGCTTTCTTCAGCCTTTAGCGCCAGAGCCATGCCCTGATGTAAACACTGTACATGTTATGAATATCATACGACCACACTACAGGACAGGTTTTTAGAGTAAACATCTACCAAATGAACTCTTCTACTGTTGGCCAAGATTGCAGAGGATATATTTTGAACATTGCTAGGTTATCAGCAACTAATTCTTTAGTAATTCAGATAGTGAGAAACACTATCTGCTGTTAATAAGGCTGTCAGAGTCATCTCCTTTCCTCTGTGTATTACTCAACAATCGACCACAGGAATAACTTTGATAAAAAAAAAAAATGAGCCTTAGCATTTGGGTGAACTGCATTGAAGTCAACTGCATGTTTACATTTTACTAGTCAATTAATCACAAACTTTTATGTGAGACCTTAATAGGAAACAACTTTCATTCCAGTAGGATTGCAGGATGGTGGGTTGAGGATGAGGTTATAAAGTAAAAAATATACACATCTATATTTTCTGAAACATGTGCATGATCACAAGTGTGGTCATGCACTATCATCTTGAAAAAAAAAAGAATAAACGCACAGCTGAACAGATTTTGGTAAATCTGTTCTTACATTAGGTATTGCATGTGTGTGGGTGTGTGAATGGGTGTGTGCATGTGTGTGTCTGTGTGTGTGCGTGTTTGTGTGTGGCCATTGGTGTGTTCATGTTCTGGAATGTGGCCATCTGAGTGTCTGTGTGGTGTGTGGTCTCTGGTGTGTGTCTGTGTGTGTGTGTGTGTGTGTGCGTGCACTGGTGTCTGAGTGTGTGTGCGTCAAGGAGTGAGTCATGACGTTCCTCTGTGGTCCAGGGTGGAGGCTTAGCACGCAGAAGCGGCGCTTGTGAGTGTAAAGCGAACAGAATCCGTCTCCGGTGGATCCCTGGGGGGGGGAAAGTGAGAACGCCACGGCGTTGGACCGCCGCCCGACAGGAGGCCGGGGACAGGGAGAAGGTGTGAGTACCCCAGCACTCAGGGAGTTGATGTGTTTATCTGTGTGTGTGTGTGTGTGCGTGTGTGTTTGTGTGTGTGTGTTGAGGGGGGGAGTGTGTGTGTGATTGTGTGTGTGTGTGTGTCTGTGTGTGTGTGATTGTGTGCGTGTGTGTATCAGTGGTGTGTGTCGTGTGGTGTGTGTATCATGTTGTGTGTGTGTGTGTGTGTGTGTGTGTGTGTGTGTGTGTGTGTGTGTGTGTGTATGTGTGTGTGTGTGTGATTCTGTGTCTGTCTGTGTGTGCTTGTGTGTGTGTGTGTGTGTGTGTCTGTGAGGGGAGTGTTTGTGTGTGTGTGAGTGTGGTGTGTGTGTGTGTTGTGTGTGTGTGTGTGTGTGTGTGTGTGTGTGTGTGTGTGTGTGTGTGTGTGTGTGTGTGTGTGTGTGTGTGTGTGTGTGCTTGTGTGTGTGTGTGTGTGTGTGTCTGTGAGGGGGAGTGTGTGTGTGTGTGTGTGTGTGTGTGTGTGTGTGTGTGTGTGTGTGTGTGTGTGTGTGTGTGTTGTGTGTTGTGTGTGTGTGTGTGTGTGTGTGTGTGTGTGTGTGTGTGTGTGTGTGTGTGTGTGTGTGTGTGTGTGTGTGTGTGTGCGTGTGATTCTGTGTGTGTGTGTCTGTCTGTGTCTGTGTTTGTGTGTGTGTGTGTGTCTGTGAGGGGGAGTGCGTGTGAATGGGCATGTGCGTACATGCTGTAAGGTGACCTAGGGTCCTGGCAGACCAGGTGGACAGGAATGTGCTGTTGTGTGTGTGTGTGAGTGGATGCGAGCCCTCCCCCGAGCCCCCCCTTGAGCAACCCCCGTGCCCCCCAAACCCCCCCCCCCCCAACGCCGGGCTATTTATACTGCGCTGTGGGAAAAGGACGCCCCCGTCAGAGCGACTCTAGCGGGGTTAAACGCACACACGGCAGCAGCACCTTCGCCTCCCTGTTCATGAAGTCATCTGTAACACATCTGACGTATGAGCGTTCACATGAGCCAGGGCCAGCAGGCGGTCTGTGTGCGACCCAGGAACCTACGGATGTGACCCTCATCAAGCATCCAACTGGGGGGGGGGAGGGGGGGGGGCAACTAAATATGCAGAAGTGTCTCACGGTGTGTACTTTGTGTGTGTTTAGTGTGTGTTGTGTGTTTGAGTCAGAACACCGAACAACAACTATACCATAGACTAAGAGAGTTCCTCAACGGACAGTGGCAAGGTAAATACATGCATTGTGCTCACACACGCGAACACACACACACACACATACACACACGCACGCACGCACGCACGCACGCACGCACGCACGCACGCACGCACGCACGCACGCACGCACGCACGCACGCACGCACGCACGCACAGCACACACACCACACACACACACACACACACACACACACACACACACACACACACACACACACATACAGGTGTGTGTTATTACAAATCTGGAAGCTTTTATCTTTTTCTGAAATACACTAATCATTCGCAGCCTCATCAATCTCAATTTCCCTCATCCTGAGTATCCTTATCGTTCAACAAAGAACACGTCAATGAAAAGCCTTATCTCTTTAAAAAATGGTAAACAACATTGTGCATGGAAGCGGCCCACGTAGTGACGCTAGTACAATAAAGTAGACACGTTCCTATCTCTTATTGACTCAGCCATGGCCATTTTGTTAGACAGACAATTTATAGCTGTGCGACCGGTGTCCCTGGGAATCCATAGTAAAAGGTTTCCCTGTGCACCTCCTCCTGTCGGTGGAAGCATGTGAGATAAACATCGCCATAGCATCGATGGAGGACGGAGGGGGGGGGCCGGTCCCTCTCACAGCATCCCTAAGACAACGCCAACCTCCGACGTGAGCCTGTTGACATGACCTGCATGGGTCCTCAGTCGGGAGCCCGACCTCTGTGTCTCTGTGATGTCCCCCGCCTGTGTTGGACGTGTTCTCTTCACAGTGCAGAGGAGGCACCTGGCCCCCGGGCCACTTCAATCACTGCTGAGCACCTGAGGTCAAGGTTCCCCAGAGAAGTGAGAGGCCACAGGTCCGTAAGACGGTAAAGGCGTACTGTATGTGCTGTTGCATGTGCAGTCATTTAAACGTGTGGGTGGTCTGTAGGAACTGGGGGGGGGGGGGGGGGGGGGGTTTAACTACAAACATCCAAGGCACTCCGTGTTCTGAATGCCTGCAATGAACCTACATGTGTGCATGCAGCCTATGCATTAGCACACCTCCATTTGTATCCGGCCCCCGGGGCCCCGCTGTATACAGCCATCCGAGGAATGCTGAGGGAAAGTGGTATCACATGACCCGCGCATTATCCGGTACGATATCCCCGCTGAAGAGCTTATTTGTTGATTATCATTAACAGAGACGTGTGAATGCTAAAAGTTAAAATATACCCAAGTTTTGTTTACATGTTGCACTCTTTGGTGATACTAGATATGTTGCGTATTAATTGTGTGTATTAATATCTATATGCTTGAGACATTGGATCCTGTCTGGTGGTGCATGGGAGGCTCACGTAGCTAAAAGTGTAAAACGAGTTTCCCTGACACGAATCCACTTAAGGGTTAATTGCGTCCCTAATTCACAATGCAGACATGGCAGGTATTCACACCGTCCCCCCCCCCCCCCAACAGGAACCAGACGGCCTGCCATCTGCAAGCATTTTCCACGGGGTTATTAATAAACCAGTGATGCACTCAATGTGCACATTTAAAAGAGATTGCTTGCACTTCTTCAAAACGTCTTTCCCAGTGTAATGACGGTGGAGGATTGCCATACCTGTTTGTTTTTGTAAATGTCTTAAGGCCATTGTAATTGTAAGGAGATATATTTCTAGTCACAGAGCCTCAACTTTATTAAAAGTCTACCTGGAAGATCCCCTTCCACCTTCGGGTGTTGCACAGCCAGCACCCCATGCAGACCACAGGAGGCAGGGCACTGGGCACCCCAAAGAGCGTGTCTGCTTGTTAAAAGTTTTAAACCCCTCCAAATCCTTAAATCCCTATGCGTGAGTATCTGTGTGTGTGTGTGTGTGTGTGTGTGTGTGTGTGTGTGTGTGTGTGTGCGTGCGTGCGTGCGTGTGTGTGTGTGTGTGTGTGTGTGTGTGTGTGTGTGTGTGTGTGTGTGTGTGTGTGTGTGTGTGTGTGTGTGTGTGTGTGTGTGTGTGTGTGTGTGTGTGTGTGTGTGTGTGTGTGTGTGTGCACGCATGTTTGTGTGTGTTGGTCAAACAGTGCCTCTGGTAAATACACGCTGCAGGGATAAAATGAATGTTTTATTACTTTTATGTTTTATAACAGAGTCAAAGATTTGCCCTTTTCCAAATATAACTATGCATCGTTATGACCGGCCAGCATCAGCATCTGGGAGGATAATTGCGTTGCTGAGGGACAGCGTGATAAAAGCAGGAACAGGTTGAGGCCTCCAGGCAGACGCCCTGCGCTCTATCCACACTCTCCTCCCTGTGAGAAGCTTCCCGTTCCCAGGACCCTGTGTGTACGTAGGGGGCAATAACTCACTCCCGGTCCCTAACTTCCCCTTTTGGGCCTTCTGCCATTTATTACTCCTCTCTCTGCTGCCATACAGCTGCCGTCCCCGTCACGTCCCTTGCTCTGATTGGAGGGTGAGGATGTGTGAGAGGTGACGAGGGATGAGAAGACATACAGAGTGGTGCCTTGAGGGCAAGGTGGCTGAGGAAGGGAGGCCGGACATTTAAGGATGGTGATCATCAGGATCGCCTCGAAGAGTACTTCACACAAAGAAAGGAAAAACGCAAAACACTCGAGACATATGTAGAAAATAGACATTTAAAACTACAAAAAACTACAAAACGCTTTAAGTAATAACAGCAGAGGAGAATCAGTTGAATGAAGTTTGTAGCCTGGGTTAAAAAAATTGTTTAGCTTGAATTGAATCATTTTTTGCATGAAGTTACATTTCCTTGGTGTTTATCGCAGCTGTAAGCAGCGTTGGAATGCTGCTACCCAATATGTTTGGTCTTTTAACAGCTCTCAGACCCATGCCAAAGGATCGGAGGGAATTACAGGGCTAGAGCGAGCTAAACTTATTGTGGTAAACGTCCCACAACAAGCAACACCAAAATGCTTCAAAAACTGCTTCCTCGTGATGCGTTTAGTACCATAAAGCCTATTATTTACTTTAAAAAAAGGTAATTAAAACGTATTGTGGTTAAAACCAGCCTATAACTAAAACTTGGATTCACCATGTTTCTATATTAAGTGGATTCTTTAGATTTGTTTCACATTTCTCTGGGATGGATACATACCGTGCGAGGCCAGACAATCTGGCCCTCACACAACACATCCATCCCATAATATGCTATCGCCCCCCCCGACCATAATTAGCCATACAGCCAGCAGACTGTATTCTGCGGCAGGGTGGGGTAGGTGGTACAACCTTCCCAAACTGTTGCCGTCGACAATGTGCTCTTTCACTGGTGTGATCAGATCTGTAAGGGCACCGAGGACAGAAAAGGGAAGGAAACGAATCATTTGCAAGCGAGCATGCTGTGTCCTGTGTTTGGCCCAGAGGTATTGAGTTACTGCATCCCTGTTATAAAGTCCTCCTGAGAATTCTCCCCAACAGCCTATCACTGCGAAATAAAGTTCCATCCATAGCGTGTTTTGGTGGATTTGGTTTAGTCATGATTTAATTTGTGTTCTTGCCTCAATTCCTGTAAAAGAAAGCAAAGGAGTGTGGAAGGAACTTCAGTCATAAAGTAGAGGATCGGAGTTGTGAGAGTTGTGACGTGGGAAGTGTGTGGTCGTGGTCTACACATTGATGACTTATATTGTTAGATCTGTGCGATCACATCAGTAAAACTTGAAAATGAATAAATTACTTTACTAAGCAACCTGCATGGGAATAGCATAAGTTGTGTGTTTGTGTGGTGGGGGGGGGGGGGGGGGGGTGGGGTGGGGGGGAGTGTGTGTGTATGTGCACACTCCTGATCACACAAAGTATTTTAATCCAATCAGTTTCTTGTTCACATGACTGTCACGCAATCCCTGCTGCTATGGCAACCTGCAACGGAGAGTGGGGGCAACGAGAGCAGACACACACGCACACACACACACAGACAGGACACACGCACACACACACACACAGACAGACACACACACACACACAGATAGACAGACACACACGCACACACACACACAGACACGCGCACACAGAGACACACACAGACACACACACACACAGACACGCGCACACACACACGCGCGCACACACAGACACACACACACACGCACACACACACACACACAGACACGCACACACACAGACACGACACACACACACACACACACAGACAGACACACGCACACACACAGACACACACACACAGACACACACACACACGCACACACACAGACACACACACACAGACACACACAGACAGACACACGCACACACACAGACACGCGCACACACAGACACACAGACACACACTCACACACACACGCGCGCGCGTGCACACCACACACATACACACACGCACGGACACACACACAAAAACACACACACATTTGCAGAACCATGGGTTTTTTCCGCAGCATTAGACCGCATAATGAATGTATTGTAAAAAATTACATTCTTGTATGCTACAGACATTGTATTTGTCTGGAGAGAAAAGCCAACTATCAATATTTTAGTGGTTAAAATAGTATAATTTGCTTTGTGAAAATGTTTACACACCCTACCTAAGTCAGAAGTTTATACTGAGATATTTCAGATGACATTTGTTCGACTTCAAAATCAAGTCTTGTGGTAGGCTACATCATTTTACACTTTTTCACTTCCCTCTCAAGGTGAAAAGGTCACTGTGCGCTCTGTGGTTTGTGCACTGAAAACCTTCCGCTGAATCTGTCTGCTTTATCATTTCCTGTTCAAATCCAGCACACATTAGTTGTTCAACATCACAAAGGTTAATCTGTAGTTGTTAGTGGACGATTATTTATACAATTTTTTTATTTCTCCTTTACGCTTTAGCAGTCACCTATAGTGTCAATTTGGATCGCTAACTGCATCGCCGAGATTCTGAGCTCAACAAACAAATTTGCGTTGCAGAAATAGAACGATTAAAGCGAGCTTTAGTACTCCATCTAGTGGTCCAACGTGGTATCACGCGATTTCTTGCCCATGCTCACGATCTCTATGAAAATGTTCTCCATCTATCGCCTGTCCTCGCACCTGGTCAGGTGACAATAAGGGGCAGATCACAACGAAGGCTAATCGTGCTGGATATAAAAAGACCCCTGTTAGGCCATCAAGGAATGTACATTCACAGTTTAATACACCTGCGATTTATGCCTTCATGTTCAACTTTGTAAAACATATTTAGCTTATTGTGAGCTTGTTTGAGGAGTTGGTAGCCTTTTCAATGATTTACCAGCATGGTAAAGGAATATTGCCTTCGAAAAGCATTTTTTTTTTAACTTGTTCTTCACTGGAAAATGCATACTTTTCAATCAACAGCATTTAAGTGAGAAAGACTTTCATTATGATTTTCAAAGATATCTTTTAATTACATATTCTCCTTTATGAATATAAAATATTTATACATTTGTAGTCAAACAGTGGTTTCTGGTATTCACAATATCAGGAACCCCTCACAATATACACACATTATCTGAGTATCTTTTTCTGATCACATTTTCATAATCAAAACCAACAATTATCTGATATTTTGTCTTAAGTATTCGTTTTATAGGCCTACATCAAGATCGGTATGGTCAGTCTTTATTTTTTTCCAGACCTATTTACTTTTAAGTATTTAGCCCTACATAACCGAGCTCAAGCTTTTGTGTATATATATATAAAAAAAAAAAAAAAATGTTTTGTCACTTACAATATCGCAATTTTCGTGGCTTTGCCATTTAATTAGAACACCCAGATGTCAGGGGTAGAGAAAGCTAATGGAAGGCATACCCAACTGTCAGGATATCCACACGGACGCGCATCGTGCGCGTAACCTGCAAAGCGTCCTTTTGGTCTCCATGGATACACACGACCAAAGTCACCGAACCTGCGCGGCGCGTGGAATGTCAATGTGTGGATACAAGGGCTATAAGGCTACCTATCTTTAATTAGCAGATTTTAACTTGAACAAGACGGTGTTTTAAAGAGATTTGCCTGTGACGTGGGACAGTATTTGGTAGGTAACCCACGATTCTATTCGTTTACTTTTTTTTTTTTAACAAGAGTTCACCAGGTGATCGCAAAAGGCGGACGAGATGTAACTTTATATTGCAGCGCCATTTTCCCATTGAGCTCCATATTAGAGACATGTGCCCTATGCTATTGCCCTCACGCGTGTTCATAGATGGGTACACGTAACGTTACAGCCTCAATAAAAATGTTCTACTAACCCACGATTTTGCATAGGCCTACGTCTAGATACGTTGTTAACCAGGTTAAAGTTACTTGATTAGCCAGTCCCACCATTTGTGGTCAACCATCAACCTGTTCTGGAAACATTTTAAACTTGAGGGCGCTGGCCGGCCGCTTATTTGCAGATGCAGACTTTGAACATATTATAATGCAATTTCAGGGACACGGAGTATACATTTCAACTTCAAAGCAAATATGTTAATTTGTGTTTTTGATCTGAAATAATGAAATGATCACGGGAGGGAGGGGATGGTAATAAGGTATAATAACCAGGGGCTCCATTTGTACTATCGCATAAATATTGCATTTTTTTTCATATTCCCACAGGGTTACACCACCAGGAGCACGATGGAGGCTAGTTCTGACACCATTCACACAGCCACTCTTGCTGGATCAAAACCTCTCTGTTCCTGGCAGACCTCTTCCAATGGCCACATCCTACTTCCTCTCTCCCCTCTTTCCTTTTCCCCGTCGCCCTCTTCCCTTTCTCCCACGACCCTAGAATCCACCCAGTCCTCCCCTCTCTCTAACTCATTCTCCCACTGCTCAGGTGAACACAATGCACACTGCCATAGCTCCACCCACACACCTGACCAGGACGACCTCACCTGTCTGAGCTGGCTGCATCAGAGGGGCAGCAGCCTGCTGCCCCTCCAGCCGCTGCCCAAGATCAGCCTGCTGTCCAAACCGCCGGCGACGCCTCGGCCCGTGTCTGAATCTCTCTCCCCCACCCTGAACAAGCCCCCCTACTCGTTCAGCAGTCTGATCTTCATGGCGATAGAAGACTCGCCCAACAAGTTGCTCCCGGTGAAAGGGATCTACGAGTGGATCGTCAACAGCTTTCCGTACTACGGGACCGCCGCCGGAGGCTGGCGGAACTCTGTCCGCCACAATCTGTCTCTGAGCAAGAGCTTCCGGAGGATTCAGCGCGACAAAAGCCAGGTAGTTGCCGACTGTCCCATGTGGAACCATCCTTCAAACTAACCCCGTCTGACTGACTTTACAGAAGACAGCTTTGGGATGAACCAACTGATATTTGTCGTTTCCCCCCCCATTTTCTTACGAAGCTAACAAAACGAGTGTGCTGTGTGTTCCAGTCGGTAGGGAAGGGGTCTCTGTGGTGTGTGTGTCCAGAGTACCGGGCCGCCCTGCTGGAGGTGTTGAAGAAGACCCATCACTACCACAGCACCAACAGCAGTCTGCTCAGCGTGCCGGGCCTGTGAGTACGAGGCTAACCTCATCCGTGAGTGCCTGTTCAGCCCCCACGGTGAACATTAACTCACTCTGTTCACTAACCGTATGACTAACTGTTTTAGTCACGGTTATTCATTACGTGGCGTGAAGTTCCCGTGAAGTACATTGGTCCAGAAAATATTTGGTGGAATGTATGTTTGTACCAAATAATAGTGCGAATGAACTGTCCAACCTCTTAACTATATAGTAACAATATTGTCATTGTATTATTGTTTTATTTGAATCTAGAAGGTGTTAATTGCTGGCTATGTGGCTTTCTGTCCACCAGGTTGGAAGGAGCTGACTATGGGACTTCCATGGTGTGCCATTCTGTGGACATCTCTGGTAAGGAATGCCAGGTTCTACTCACTACTGTTCGTCTGAGTTCTTTTTAGGCCGGTGCGTCAACAAGAGAGACGGCCCTCTTTTACTTTTACCGCCCGGATGTTTCCTTTATGGCCGCTCTCTCTCTCAACGTGTAACGTGGTTGGTGTGTTTGTGTTCCGTTTCCATAGCAACAACCTTTTCTAACCTTGGCAACCGACGGCCCCAGACTTAGGCCCTAGACTAGTCTTTGTCCCGCTGCTCTTTTGTTTGGTTTTTATTGGGCCTAAACCGAATGCACGGAAAAAAACATGCACTCGTCGAATCGTTTCCAGTTAGAATGACCCTTTTCCCGTGCTGCAGATTCCCTCTCCCACTCCCTCCTCCTGTCCACTCCGTCGTCCCACATCCTGACCTCCGACAACCCGACGCTCTTTGAGAACTCCTCCGGCGCTCTGACCCCCGACCACGAGGAGCTGGTCACCATGGAGTCCGTGGAGGAGGAGGAGGAGGAGGAGAGGAGGAGGAAGAGGAGGAGGAGGGCGGCATGGAGATGGAGAAGGACCCTCTGTCCGACAGCGGCTACATCGAGCTCCACTACTACCAGTGCCACCAGTACCAGTACCTGGTGCTGCCCGGGGAGGCCGAGCTGGACCTGGAGTCGGTGGAGATCCTCCAGCTGGACGCCGAGGCCCAGGAGGCCGCCGGGTCACTGCTGGACCTGGCTGGAGGCTGGCACCAATGCCTTTAATGACACAGAACCACACGGCAGACATTGTCCAACACAATGAAAAAAGGGTTTTGTCTCTCCTGTGTTTTCCAGATGCAGCATCAGTGGTGATTGTAAAACATTCTGCCAGCTTTGTGTGTTCATTTGACTACTGCCTTGATGGTTTGTACCTTGGTACGAGCCTATGTACAATATGAATTAGCTTGTATCTGATGCACTACTGATGACACTATAGATCACATGGCATCATCATGTATTCCCTCTGCTTCTGAAGTCAGAGGCACTTTCAGGGGTGATGATTTTCAAGGTAACATTTAAGGCCAGAAGAGCAGGTTCCAATATAGCTCTTCAAGTTCAAACCAATAAGTGTTGATCTTCCTACTTAAATTTGAACAAATATGGGATATTGAAATGAAAAAGTTACTAGTTACTAACTTGAAATCATTAATTTGTTGCTGAAAAGATGGAAAAACATACTCAACTACTAATTATTATGTGTGTGTCCATTTTATTAATCAGTTTTATTTGTTTTGAAATTTGAATGACAATTTACTGCCATTTATCGCCACTCCCAAATGCAGAGTTCATCTCGATTTTTTTTCTGAAACCTTGAGTTGTCTCCAAAGTCAACAACTATGCCTCTTCATCTGTGGGTATGTTCATAGGGAAATTATGGTTAGTTCAGTTGTCTTTTGCTGGTTGAAATTGAACAATAAAATGTCAATAATTTTCACTTCGGACCCTTAGTATCATCATTGTTGTTGCTTTTCTATATTATGTAAATATATGTTATGCAATATATCAAAACTAGAAAATGAATTTCCTGCAGAAAATGCGGTGAGTACTGCAATGTAGGTTGAAGAATCAGTTTTTAGTAAAGCCACATAGTTTAAGACAACGACATTTAAAATGGATTAAATCAAGTGAAGAGATTTGAACAGTCTAAATGGAGTAAAAAATGTAAACATGCACACCATTTAAAATTAAATTGAATGGTGGGAAACAAATTAGGTTGAAGGGTTAAACCAATAGCTAATTTGATTCAAGTTTGAACACATTTTAGATCAAATCTAGAATAGTTTAAATGTTCTGTGTGTGTTTTTGTGAGTTATTTACCTTATTCCTCCACATCGAGTTCATCGAAATAATCTTGAATCTAGATATGAGCTCACAAAAATAAGGTCACAAAATGATGAGGCTTATGCCATTAGACTCCTTCGAGTCTCATCTTTCATATGGCCTATATATTTGTGTAAATAGCATATGTTGCCAGATTTTACTCAATGAATGTTTTCAAAAGTCCATATGGTGTCCATGACGAAGCTCTTCACGTAAACGACTAGGAAAGTAAATGATTTGTCTTATGTGAGAAATGAAAACAAAAGAAGGAAACACTTCTGTGCAAATTGTTTTATTTTGGAGAAAGCCAAGGAAAACGGAAATATAAGACAAAAGTCGCTCTATCCTACCGACAGCAGAAACCAGCTTCTTAACAAATGCTGAAACTGGATTTTGCCCAATAATATCGCGGTTTTCTCATGCGTAAACTGTGAATTAGACCTAAGAGCATTTAGTGCAGACGCTATTCTTAGCTAGTGTGCGAGAGAGTAAGAACACGTTTTCTCTAAAAGTTTTGTTATTGGTATTTATCTTTTTTGCCAGCCCTACCAAGCAATTACAAATGAACCTTAATATCAGTATTACAAGAAACCAGTTGATCTCAGCAGGGTCAGAACACCATCCTCATCCTTGATCCCTTTCTATATTCCAGCTATACATAATTCAATTTGAAGAATAGAGCTGTTCGCACAAAACTCCGGAAATACACTGATCCCGAAAGAAATGTGTCTTTAGCGCAATGACTGGCCTATCCTTACCCAACTGATCCGACACACATGCACGCATGCACACACACACATACACACATACACACACTCACACTCACACACACTCTCACACACATACACTTCATATGTCATACTACAGAGGATTTATGGGTTTTTGAGTTTAACTTCAGAACTTATCATTATCATTGTGGGTGGGAGGGTTTCAAAGTCTTTTTAAAGGCGGGGATGGGGATGGGGGGGGGGAGCTTATATTTAACAAAGGGGGGAGGGAGCCATCCCCTCCCCCCGCTGTCCGTTGAATCTTTCCATCCCACGTTTCCTCTCTCAGGCATCTGAACGCCAGAGGGCCCTAGAGCCACCAGAAGCGCACGTAGACGATGAGCATGATGAAGAAGACGCCGCCGGCCGCCAGCTTGGCGTAGGTGGAGCGCGTGTTCAGGTACTTGGCGTCGCTGCGGTACTTCTTCGACAGGCTGGACAGGTTGCTCGCCTTGGAGTCCAGCGCTGTGGGGGAGGCGGGGGGGGGGAGAGGGGGACGAGGGCAGAGAGAGAAAAGGAGAGGCGGGGATGGTGAAAGAGAGAACGAGGGAAGCGAAGGGGGTAAGAGAGATAGTGGAGGGGCGAGAGAAAAGTGAGGGAGAACGAATATAAATACGTTTACTAAGACCATAATTCTCATTACACAGAACTTGCCCTTATCTATTTGAGTTAGGTGCTTTTCCACCAGCTAACGGGGTTGACTTGTGTCTCCCTGGCGTCCACTATTCATGGGTCAGATCTGGGGGTCTCTTCAGATCCCCAGATAGATGAGGATGTGGGGGGGTGGGTGCCGGGGGCAGCTGCTCACCAGACAGCGCCTCTCCTCGCTGGAGAACCTCCTCGATGTTGGCCACCATGATCCTCTGGACGTCCTGCAGCTCGGTGTTGATGTTGCCCAGGTTCCTCCTGGCTCGGCTGTCGATGTACGACTTCTTGGTCTTCTGGATGTACGTGTCTGCGGGCAGGAAGGTAGGCCATGAGGACCCCGCCGACAAACTCAAATAATCCCCACCATCATCATCACATCCTTAGTCGTCCCAGTCCACTGCACTCTACCGTCCAAACATAGTGGCACCACGATGTGTTTGAAGTGCACAAATGAATAAATCTAGATTCATAAAGGGATATGTTAGATTATGGTGCCCCTAATATTTATTATTATTGTCATTTGTGGTATTAATATCAGAACAAAACTTAGTTTGGGTTCATTGTATGCATATAATGTACTCCATGGCTCCTCACCAAACTCAATGAAGGAGTACGGCCTGGACACTGTCTGAACTTTCTTTCCATGCTGCTCATTAAACTCTGTCTGAAGATCTTCTAAATACGCAAAGGCCAGCTTCTTGGGAAATCCAGCTTCACACAGCACCAAGTAGACCACTCCTTTCTCTATAACGTAACTGGAGAAAGGGAGTGAGGGAGAGAGGGACGAGGGAGAGGAGAGAGAGAGGGAGAGACGAATAGCACAAACACAATCGTTAACCGAAAAGTTATGTGACCTGGAGGAGTGATGCTCGTTACATTGGAAGTCATTTTTTTCCTTTACACACTTTTAGCCGATTTAGTCACATACTTTGATAACACTTAGAGCTAGCTGCAAGAGGAAAAGGTAACAGGATCATTAGTACTTTACATTGTTGCTTTGCTTATGTGATGCCTATTCCAGAGATTAGTGAAAGCTACTCACTGGAAGCACATGGAGCCAGCCTCTAAAGTGCAGCGTGAGGGACTCTGTTCGTTGAGTTTCCGGAAGAGCTGTTTGGCCTGACTCTGATACTGCTGGAGATCTCGGCCCAGCTGGATGCGCAAAGCGACAGACACAAAGGTTACCAACACTGTAACAGCCACCCACGATATGGGGTAAGCACACTCCACACACAACAACATCACACTCACTCAGAAGCCTTTCATCAGAGTTCTACAAGTTATAGAGAAGGACAATTTAATAGTAACGCTGGGGCTAATAAGACAATGCTTTTACTATTCTGTGTGTCAATTGCCAACGGCCTTGCAGATTTTGGTTGGGGAAGTTTCTTTGGTCAGTGTAATCTCATCCTTACTGTTGCTACCCAGAACAAAAGCTTCAGCTTCACCCACGATAGACGGTAGGTGTGCGTTTATCTATGCTATGGCAGTTTCTTGTGTCTATGCAAAGCTGTCACACAATGGAGTCATCACAGCACTGACGCATCACAGAAACACATGAATAAACACATGCATCGCATGCTTAATAGGCCCATAAGCTGTTGGAGCAGCAAACAAACCTTTTCACTTCCCTTCGAGAGCGCAAATGAGAGAGTGGGGGAAATAGGTTAGATTTTATATTTGTAGGTTGTTTACAAATGAGAAAGCAGCTCAAAACTAGGTCAGTGGGACATCTTTCGACCTAATGATCAACTGAGATGGGAACCCTTTAAGATGTGCTTTTTGTAGGAATGAGAAGACCGATTGTAGATTTGATTTTAATCTATATCAGGTCCTAGATCATATTTCTCATTAAATTGAGACGATTGGAATGAAATCCATAACCACAGAGAATAGAACCGCCCCGTCCAACGTGCAGCCGGATTGTACACATCATCACAGCTGGCCACTGGCCACTAGGGTAATTGTAGATATTTAAATATTTAATATAACGTTATATCAGTGACGCTACGAAAACTAGGCTGATCTATGATACAGCATCATGTATAATAAGCCAGCAGAAGCTAAGCAGCTCGTAAGCAGCTGCTGACATAACCACGGAGTCGACATCTAGTCAATATCGATCCGAATCCGAAAGGAGCAGCAGCAGAAAATGAACAATATGAGGATATCTGACCACAATGAACCAACCTGCTCGTCTTCCTGCATGGAAGCGGCCAGCGGCAGGCCATCCGCCAGCCGGGCGATCATGGTCAGCAGCACCATTTTAGAGAATATACACCGATACAGTTACAGGTAGAAACACCTCCGATGATCTGACAGTCGGCAGATTGACAACACTACAGTACTGACGCGCTGAGCTGGCCGGAAACCCAAGCGCTTAGCGGAGTGCACCTGGGAACTACGTCGGCTAAACATACGACAGCGACTATGGTTCCGCATGATGACTGTGACGTTACGGATTTTTTCTCTATTTATTCTATCTATTTTGGAATGAAGCAAATATTTTAGTCCTTCAGAAACAAGGTTTGAGAAATATATGCACCGGTTGCTGTTTTATTACATTTAATATAATGTATTTTTTTTAACCAATTATCATTCTATAATTATGTTGTGTTATATATTATATTAAATATTCTTTACACATGCGTAGGTATACTTAGTTTAATCAAATGAATATAGAATACAAATATTCACTATACAGACAATAACATGTGGCCATAAATTAGGCGTATTCTTATTCATTGGATCACTGGGTTACAACAGCATATCTAAACTTTTTTGTTGTTGTTGTGGCGGGTACAGGCCTATAGCTTATACAAGTCAGCAGGGGGTGCTGTTGACATTATTTGTAAGCAAGTTATTGAGGAAGTTTTGTACCTAAAATAAGCATGTTTGTGCTCTCAATCGGGTGCAGGACATTAACTACTGTTTCAAATACACTCAGTTAACAAATTATGAAGTGTATAGATCTAATAAGACATTCAAATGCTTTCAATTTGACAAGTGATAATGCAACTCATAAAGTAGGCCTAGTTCTTGTAACATTGTAAGGGGTGTATTTGACTCGTTACTTGGGTTACTTTTTAATAATTGAAATTAAATGTATAAAGAAGTACTGAATAATGACTGATGTTTGAAACAGCACAAAAAAAGATGTACCAAATCAAACTTTTTTCAATTATTTATGAGGGTTGATTGAATTAAAATGTAATTCCCCTATTCATTGTTAGCAGAAAATCATCAACTCGTAATAAAACAGATTTTTCTTATATATCAAGCACCGTAAGGTAAGATTTTGACAAAAACACTTGTGTAAAAAAGATCCAAAAGCATTACAAGTCCTGCCATATTGGATGATTTCAAGTTAAGTGGGTGTAAACTAGAGCCGACAATGCTGGATTTTAGGGTCCGATACTGATATTAGGGAGTAAAAGATAACCAAAAGATACATCGGCCGATATTTAAAATATAGATATCAGTGTGCGGATGTGCAGTTTAGAGGTTCATCCACCACAGCCAAGGATTTATAAAGAGGTGATTAGGTTAATAAATCAACACCATATCAAAAGTTTTCAAATCGGCAAACACATACGCCAATACCGATATACTGTATCTGTGACGGGCCAACATCGGCCGATAAAATCAGCCAACCGATATATCTGTCAGGCTCTAGTCTAAACTTAGAACTGGACATAATAGTAACTTCTCAGGTAACAAGGCAATCAGGAGAGCGTCAGTAGGGTCGTTTTTGGTCACTCCAAAAGCTTTCAAGCTTCCGGAAATATCTGGTGGTACTTTTGTGCGACAGCAGCCGCCATCTCGGGACGACACGGAACTAAAGGGAGTCTTGGAGGTCCGAGGCTCAGTCCGGATATGTCACTCATCAACTGCTTGTTCATGGCAACATCAAAGCCTGTGGAGCACCGTACAAAAAAACAAACAACAAAAAAATCGGTCTTTAGTCTTTTCTCAATACGTCACTATCAGTCACATCTTTGCATCTTCATGCACAAGCCCTGTGGTGCTGCTCATTTTGAAAGTGAACCACTGAATAGAAAACTGGATATAACACCGATACTGTAATAGATCCGGCGGAACGTGTTTAAAGGTCTTACCGTATTTAGAGGCAAAGGCGAGAAGGTCTTGCACACTGAACTGTTTGGTAAGAAAATGACACTTAAACGTTAGCACATGAGGCCCTACAGAACATTGGAGTATAGGGCTTGACGGTACGGTCATTGGTCAGGTGTAATACCTGCAAAGCTCTGGCCCTGACGAGGTCCCCTTGAGCAAACGCCGTCAGTAGTTTGTTGAAGTGGGAACCCAGATAGTTATACAAGCTGTGAAACGGGGAACAGATAATGAAAACAAAATGAAACATAAAGCCATCATCAATGCATGATCCATGCATTGGACCGGGGCATCCATCTTCCATAGAATGTATCTGGGCCATTATGTGCGGGCTGTCGACACACAGTCATGGCCTTCCAGTCGCAGTTGTGCTGTGATGCACCTGTGGATGCACACTTTCCACAAGCTTCATGTGAGGTGTGCGGACCGTGTGAAATGGCTGCGTGAACCGCGCGCAAGGACCATGATAACGTCATTTTTTTGTTCAAACTATGAGACTACGAATTATGCTTAAGAGGTAGTGACAGGCCGCCGCACACCGACCTGCCCACCGCTCCGTTGGCTCCGAAGGCGAGAGCGGCCAGCAGTTGCTAGGAGCAAATCACAGGCAGGCAGGGGGGGGTCAATATCAGACACGTCGTCAGAGAACGCAGATCTTTAGGTGACACACACGGTACGACAGATAAACGAGGTGGAAGAGACTGACCTCGTCAACGCCATAGAGGAGCGACTGATCGGCCTGATTGTGTCTGAAACACTGTCCAAAGTCCATCAGATCGGTTCCACTGAACTTTACGCCACTGAAGGTTGGAATGAGCGCCTCCAGGCCTTTACATACGTCCGACGCGAGCACTGTCAGAGGGAAACGCTCAGATCTTCAGACACTTCATACACAAAAAGAGCCATTGTGAAAATTGAGAGGCGTCAGGCTGATGACCACGGAGAAGATCAGATGAAAGCTCTCACGGTTGGAGCCGGTGAAGGCCGGGATGTGATAGTAGTAGAAAGGCAGAGTGGGGGCAGCCGAGGCCACCTCCTTCAGGTAAGACCTCAGAGCGTCTGCAAGAAAGGACGGAATCAAATAAAAACAAATGAATTGTGTTCTTCAAATACATCGACAATAAACTGATACACATGCGCTGATCAAATTTGATCTACAGAAAGAACGTATACCAGATATTTATGAGAAGGTGGCAGACCCACTGTGATTAATACAAGTTGCCTGGACCACACACCTGCGGTTTTGGGTTTGAAGAAGGACGGAGATATCACTCCTATTCCATCAGCTCCTACTGTCTCAGCATGGTGAGCCTTTGGAGAACATTAACGTCACTAAAGTTCCCAAACAGGATGAGAAACATTGACTATTAAACAGGCAAGCTGGATTAGTGATGGTTTATTTAAGAAACATTATCTTGTCAACCTAGTTTATAGAAGAAAATGTAAGGGTTGAATGGTATGGTGATATGGTAAATATAGGATATGGGCAACATGTGATTTAATTTTGAGTTGAAAGCCAGAATTCTGGCTTTGAATTCAGAATTCTGATTCAAACTCTCAGAACTCAAAAAAAATCCCATGTGGCCCGTATCCTCTTCCGTAGAGATGAGTCTGACAGAAATAACTGCGGCATTGATAAATGATGATGATGATGACGAAGATGAAGATGATGATGACACAATATCAAATAGTGATTTGTGAGTGAGTAAATTTCAGGGAAAAAATGATGTCTCACCAAATCCTTTGAATCTTTTATACTCAAACAACCTACGTGCACAATCACGTTATCCATTCTGGGGAAAACGCACATGCACGTGCACACACACACACACACACACACACACACACACACACACACACACACACACACACACACACACACACACACACACACACACACACACACACACACACACACACACACACACACACGCAAAAGCACACGCAAAAGCACACGCATGATATTGGCAAGGCGAAACGTTATTTAGATTGTTTACCATCAATACATGCACAAACATTCACATTTCTTTCACCACAGTTCACAAGCATTTTACGACTAGTAATTCCGGGGCTGACTCAGCGAGCGCAGCGTCGATTGGTTAACTTTTCTAAACATTCCTGACCACAAGCAACACAAAAAACTAAACGTACTGTTTCTTGTTACACACACACACAGCCACACGATGACTCACTTTCCCCTGGCTCTCAAACACCACTCTTCTGCCGTTCTCTTCCTCTCCTCCACGCTGAACGACATGCCCTCCCCAGTGGTGCCATTCACTGCGGGAGGAAAACCCAGCACACCAGAGGTCGTGGACAGCTCCACACCAGCGCACTTAGCATCCACTGTTCAGTCGTTCACTAGTATATAGGACGAAGAAGAGGAACTAAACAAAGAAGGAACTTACCAAAAATGTTCCAAACACCTTGCCGCTTTGTCAAGTAGTCGACGTAAGATCCGATCACTGACAAGTTCAGTTCACTGTTTTGAGTAAAAGCAATACACAAAAGTCAGTCATTAAGGCACTTAAATTAGATTCAATGAATCAGATTAATTTAAATTGTTACGATTGTCTCCAGAGCTAAACCTGGCCACACATTTAAAGACCAAATTAAGTGAGAAAGTCACCACTTCTCGATTCATATTTTTTCCCTTTCTTCCCTAGAGGGAAGAGAGTCAAGAGACACTTGGACGCATACACGTCTAAATTATTTGCAGGGTGAGGGTTTCAAGAACCCTAAACCACTTTACAGACCCTTCTGACGTGAGAGGGGTGAATGTGGCTGCAACAAGCCCAGTCAGTTTGACAGGAAGGTGGGACGCCATTTTTGTGGGAGAGACAGGACCTAAAGAAGAACATCAAAGTGCAATAGCAACGGTTAATTAGTTACTTACACCATTGCACATGTCTCATTATTCATAAATAACTGATGAGTCTCTTGTTCATGAGTCTTGTTGAGGAGTTTAGATTTAGTTTTATAAATTGTAGTGGTTTAAATGAAGCAAATAGAGCAAATAAGGATAATTAGGTATTCACAGTACATCTCTGGATACCTATGGTTTTTCTAGATTAAAATGTAGAGCTTCTACTTTACTGGGAATTCAATAAATCTGCAGACCATGCATGGATTCAGGTATCTTGCATGCAATTCACCATGGATTTAAAGTTAAGATTATCATTACCTCTTCAGAAAGAAGTGTTTTGAACAAGAACAACCAAAACAAATACAACTATAGCTACAATACCATACCTGTTTGCAGTGTGGACATTGTGTCAAAGATGTTTGTGATCCGTTTCATCCGGACTCTCTCCTCAGGAAGGATTTGTTTTGAGATGTAAAGTCATATGATTCAACATGCGCTGCGTCGGCATCGGAGCAAAGGCTCACGGGAAATGAGGTCTTTACTAGTTTATCAAAATAGAATCGATGAGAAGCGGGCTTATTGTTTAAAATTGTGCTCCGAAAGGCTTTGAGGAATTTATACGATTCATTAAGATCACAACCAAAAGTCACAAACAAAGATCACAAACAAAGTCGATAATATACCACCCACATAACTTTTCTAGGAATGTCAACACACGAACTAAAGAGGCGTCAGCAACCCTGCGGTGGGCGGGACTATCGCCCCGGATGAGGAAGTCGCTGCTGACGTTTCGCACGACTATCTTGTATGCTAGCTCCATTAGGCTAATAGCATAACTGGGGTGTCAGTTCAAGTCGACAAGCGTTGTTAAAGTTATCCAATGGAGATATATATTTTTTTAAAGGAAAATGACCTCTTAATAACGCCTGCTGTTCACGATGTAAAGTGCGTCCGGATCATTTAGGACACAAGCGGGTCCAGTGGATAGCTACCGGGGCTAACTGTCTAAAGCTAATCACAGGCTGAATAACATCTCAGTAAAAGGGAAGAAACGCGCTTTCAACATGTCATTATATCGGTGACAGGGCGGTCTGGGGTGGTTGATGAACGACACACCTTTTCTGGACCTCTTAAACAACGCGGACGGCAGTCAGGTGAAGATAAGGTGTTTCAGGAGGTGTAACAGGGGAGATGGAGACACTGTCAACAAGGCAGTCTGTCTGCGGAGGTATATCGCCACTTAAACGGCGACGGTTCAGTTTGTGATCGTCACAGAGGTAGGAGTTTGTAAAGCCCGTGGGCTGTGACATGCCGACGTGTCATGCTCTATCATTAGATCACAGGTGAGCTGGGGAGGTAAACAGGTGTGACCCGTGAACACACACCCGAGTTCCTGGTGAGCAGCAGAACTACTAGACACTAAACCTCGTTACCTGATGGACCTACAGCTCGACACCTGATGGACCAGAATAGTGGGATTACTGTAATATCTGTGAATGCCTTAATTCCAGTTTTAGATACCAGTACCAGTTTCAAGATTCAGTGCGAGCAGCTCTGACCGCGTTCTTGGGACCCCGACGTTATGATGAAGGGGATCAATCATAATGAGGCTTCTGGGAACTGAAGTGTCGCATCAGCTGGTTCGTGAACAACGACTATTAGAGACGTGATCCCTTGGACTGGAATAAAGAAGGACCGCATGGCAACACACTCGGATGGATCTCCCGACAGCTGCTAGAAAAGCACAGCCGCTGGCGTATTGATTAACTTTCTGCCAGCCCATACCACAATAATGTGTATATCACTGGGCAGTTGGATACCCTCAAAAATGTTCCCCATACGGTTACACATGCTGCTCCTTGCCTTCCTATTCGGCCAAGGACTAGCGATGTCCAGAGAGGAGAGACACAAACTAAGGTGAGTAGGGGGGGTGAGAAAGGCTTTTAACTTTTAGAGGATATCTCCGTCTTGCTTCCTGACTTGTTGTTCTCTATTCACCCAAAGGGACCAAGTGGTGGAGATGTTTGACCATGCTTATCAGAATTACATGGTGAGTAAAGAACACTAACCTTGTCACTTCTGACATTGCAAGAAGGGTGACAATTCTAAGGGGAGGGGAATAAATGAAGTGGTCTCTCTGTAATGGACCTAGTGTGTGTATAGACGTTGTGGGCATTTGGTTCTATGCTTAAACAAATGTGTTTAGTGGCTATGGGGTTTTTACCCCCTAGCTAAAGGTACTGCGTTCAAACCCGAATGTCCACACCCTCGAGCGAGATGCCTATCAGATTCTTCTTCTCATTTGTCTGTCTCTTCATTCACAATAACTTAAGTCGCTTTTGTTAAAAGCGTCTCTCTAAATGACCTTTATGAAGTGAAGACAAGCCATGTCCTTATTTATGGATCTTGTTTGTGTCTGAAACCCTGAACAAGGTTCCCCATTCACGGTCAAGTTGATTCATTATCTAGTTTAAAGTAACTCCATCATCAAGACAGAACGAGCTTATGACATTTCAATTGTGCAATGTGTATCTGTGGGCTTAGAAAGACGGCCCCACCAAATGATTTACTGTTGGTTCTTTCTGCTGTGTGTGTGTGTGTGTGTGTGTGTGTGTGTGTGTGTGTGTGTCTGTGTGTGTGTGTGTGTGTGTGTGTGTGTGTGTGTGTGTGTGTGTGTGTGTGTGTGTGTGTGTGCACAGGACCATGCTTACCCAGCGGATGAGCTCATGCCTCTCACGTGCAGAGGTCGCGTCCGGGGCCTGGAGCCTAGTAGGGGCGACGTGGACGATGCTCTGGGCAAGTGAGTAGCCAGCCAGCCCTCTTTGTCTGTCCTCAAAGACTCGTCGTGACTACTCTCTGACTACTGTCGGTTAGGGCTGCTAGATTATGAGAAAAATCCTAACCACGATTATTTTGGTCAATATTGAAATCACGATTATTCAAACGATTATTTTGAGTTTGAAAACGTGTTTGAAAACTGTATTTATTCAGCATGTCTCTCCCAAGAACAACTTTGTAACAGAACTTTAGGGGCTTGACCGGCAGCTTTAAAACATGCACTGAGACGTGTATGATTCGCTGTGTGCGGACGACCTAATGGACGTAAGAAATGTAAACACTGTAATAAACAAATAGGCGTGAACTGTTTTGCCACAAAGCACCAAACTAGAGGTTGGTTCATGGTTGAGCACCTGCTGTGCACCTGCTGTCCCTCTCAACTCCAGATATGTTAAAGCCGTTGAGCTCAAAGGAGGTGCAGCACACATGCTCTTGGCAGGCTCTAAGACAGCACTTCTCTTCTTCAGGAGAGAAGTGGCTCCTGTGTTAAGGAAGTTAATTATATTGTCTCAAGGCGTCGATTACAACCAACAGTGACTATTGACTTTAGGTCACTTCTTTGCAAAGCAACTTGATATCAATACCGATCACTCGGGAGCAGGTACAGGTTTGGCTTCTTGCTCAAGGATGCCCACAGGTAGGGAGGTAGACATTGGGGATTGAACCCAGAATCTTTAGGCAGTCTTTAAGCAGTGTTTCATCCTCATCGCGAACACTAAACTATCCCGCCCCAGAGTCGTAAGTTCTCTATTTCTTTTTTAGGTTCTCCCTCACCTTGATCGATACTCTGGACACCCTAGTGGTAAGTACTTGCATTTTATTGTGCATATGACCAAACAGAGTGCAAAGACTGTGACCAAATGTAAGGAACAGCCTATAATCTTAAGAAAACACCAACCCCATTTAAATGCAAACACATTAGACTCCATAGAATGCACAAAATATACCTATTTATTGAAACTGGTTTATCTGTGAGCGTTGTTCTCCCATGGGTCTATACATTGCCAGCATCTTCCCCTCATCTCCATCCCCAGGTGCTGAACAAGACGGTAGAGTTTGAAGCGGCCGTGCGGCGGGTCTTGAAAGACGTGAAGCTCGACAACGACATCGTGGTGTCCGTGTTCGAGACCAACATCCGCGTCCTGGGGTGAGAAAACGGCTCGTTCTACTCTGAGGTCTGCCGAGTGAATCCATCTCAAGCCTGTGATGTCTGACTGTTGCCGGTGCCGTGCCGTGCTGTGCGTTGCATGTATTCAGAGGCCTGCTGGGAGGCCACTCCATGGCCATCATGCTGAAGAAACGCGGAGAGCGCATGCTGTGGTACCAAGACGAGCTCCTGCACATGGCCAAAGAGCTGGGACATCGCCTGCTGCCCGCCTTCAACACCAGCAGCGGCCTGCCTTATCCCAGGGTGAGACAGCTTTGAGAGCCAGACCGGGCTGCTTGGGGGGGACCCAACTAGACGTTGGAGAGTAGCCACCATGCTGGGTGGTTTCGTCTCCTCTCTCCTTCCAACGGCTGAGAGTGGTTTTGAATTCATTTTGTAGTTGCAGATACAGCCAGCTATTACGCAGCATTGTTGAATCCTTGAACCAACCATCGACCAGATTGCTCCTGGTCAATGCCAAAAGAAATGTGTCAAGGCACCGCGGACGATTTTTTTAAATTCCAGTCAGTAAAAATATCTTACAATACAGATGAAAGTCTCTCATATGATTTTTGGTAACTCTGGTACAAGTTCAGGGTTTCCTTTTTTTATCGGATAATAAGGTAAGAGAGGCCCGGCGATGTGGCAAACACGATGACATGCTTGGGGAGTCATTCAGTGTTTCACACGCCTCGGACGCAGGATGTTCCCTGATCCCTGGTCATTTCTTCTGAACCATGATGATGTTCAAACGCTGTAATTTCTTTGACCCAGGTCAATCTGAAACATGGGGTCAGGGGTCCTGAGAGCCGGACAGGCACAGAAACGGACACCTGCACGGCCTGTGCAGGGACGATAATCCTCGAGTTCGCTGCCCTAAGCCGCTTCACCGGGGACCCCGTGTTTGAGGTAAGATGTTAGGAAGAGTTAACTAGACACTAAGGAGAGGACTTGACTAGGAGGGGTTAACTTGTCTAGGAGGGGTTGACTTGACTAGGAGGGGTTGACTTGACTAGGAGGGGTTGACTTGTCTAGGAGGGGTTGACTTGACTAGGAGGGGTTGACTTGACTAGGAGGGGTTGACTTGACTAGGAGGGGTTAACTTGACTAGGAGGGGTTGACTTGACTAGGAGGGGTTGACTTGTCTAGGAGGGGTTAACTTGACTAGGAGGGGTTGACTTGACTAGGAGGGGTTGACTTGACTAGGAGGGGTTGACTTGACTAGGAGGGGTTGACTTGTCTAGGAGGGGTTGACTTGACTAGGAGGGGTTAACTTGTCTAGGAGGGGTTAACTTGACTAGGAGGGGTTGACTTGACTAGGAGGGGTTGACTTGACTAGGAGGGGTTGACTTGACTAGGAGGGGTTGACTTGTCTCGGAGGTGGTCGTGCAGTGATAATCAAATCATTACATTTCTTATAGTTTTATCCACATCATTTAGAGTGGTAGATGCATCACTAAATCAGTCGACGGATCGAGTGGCAATCGATTCTAGTTTAGCCAGCGTACTGGAGGAACGACCAGGTTATTAAAGTACCAACATCTCAATGTCAGATTGATCCTAAATCCACATCAAAAATTAGTTTTCACATTATTTTGAAGTTCCTTGAGGTGCTACACCTCTGCCGTACATTTGGTCCTCAGCAGTCGGCTAATAAGGGGGTGGAGGTTGTTTCCCTTTGAGTCAGAGGATGTGTGTGAGTGCAGCTGTGGGTTTCTGTAGCCGTTCCCTTGGGAGGAACTACAGTGTCTGACTGTGGAGCATAGATTTGTTTATCGACGGTTCAAAGTACTTAGCAAACGCCCCCCCCCTGCCCACAGGTGCATGCCCGCAGAGCCCTGGACTTCCTGTGGGAGAAGAGACAGCGGAACAGCAATCTCGTGGGCACCACCATCAACATCCACTCTGGAGAGTGGGTCCGCAGAGGTGCGGCGGGGGGGAAGGAGTGAAGGGAGGGTGATGGTGAAACTGGGAGGACAGAGGGAGACATGGAGGAGAGAGGGAGATGGAGAGGGGAGAGTGAGGCGGAGAGGGGAGAGTGAGGTGGAGAGGGGAGAGTGAGGCGGAGAGGGGAGAGTGAGGTGGAGAGGGGAGACTGGCTGAAATGGGGAGGGGAGGCTAAATGTGTGGAGCAGGTGTCAGAGCTAAATGCTCGGTGGTAGGGCTGCTCGATTATGGAAAAAAAAATCATCATCACGATTATTTAGGTCAATATTGACACCACGATTATTCAAACATTTATTTTTGAGTTTGAAAATATGATGCATTTATTCAGCAAGTCTCTCCCAAAAACACTTTGTAACTGAGAACTTTGAAATTTCGCCTTAAAAATACAGAAAATTGTCAAAAATAAAATTTTCAAATCTAAAATAATGTACAGATATGTATTCAGCTGTTCTTCTGCGCTTTCTTTAAAGCATTTAATAAAATAAAAATACATATATAATTTAAAAAAAATCAAAAACTTGATTATATTAGTTTTGTGATCGTTTCATTCGAAATCGAGAGCAGAATTCGATTAATCGCCCAACCCTACTGGAAGGTATAATGCAATGAGGCTTTGGAGGGAAACGACGAGTGAGAAGGGGCAAAGGACTTCAGCGCCGCCAGCCAACAATAAGTGGCTTGCTTGAGGGTTGAGCGGGGAAGAGAGGGAGGACTGAGGAAGAGAATGGAGGCAGGTAGAGACATGGAAGCAGTTAATCAATAGTAGATCGTCGAAACAAGTGGGTTATCTTACCAAATGGACAATTACCTTTTGATGAAAGTAGGGAGTGTTTTGAAGCCCTACTAACCTCGTCCGTCGTGTTGTGTGTGTGTGTGGTGGTGAAGACAGTGGGGTCGGAGCAGGTATCGACTCGTACTACGAGTATTTGCTGAAGGCGTACGTCCTCCTGGGAGATGACCTCTTTCTGCAGCGCTTCAACATTGTGAGAGGATAATTAAACACGCACACACCTCACCTCTCATACACAGTTACCCTTTATACTGCACAGTGGGATCTTAGTAGCTGGCTTTTGTGTGGTTTAGTCCTTTTTTATTAAGGGCAAAAGTTTCCTTCAGTACTTGCACTAGTTCTGTGTTTTCTTTCGAAATCCTTTGGTAGTTAAGGATGTTTCCTGTTGTCAGTTACATGCCTTTTTTACCAGGAAATATTTTTTTTAATACTTTAACTACATTTTTAAACCAGAAGAAAAAGCAAAAACAGGAGTTAAAATCTATCATGGTACTATATATATTTATTTCTATACATGCATAGTACAAGTGCACAGATAGAATAATTGACTCAATATAATGTCATCTCACTTGTCTATGGTGTTGACACATAATAAGTAGTGTGTTGAAATGTGTACCTTTTGTAGCGGACTCTAGGCTACAGTCCAAATGCAAGACTACATAGTGCCAGATATCTGTTGAGTTCACCGAGACCTGCTCTGCCCGGGTCGAGACTCACACTGTGTGTGTGTGTGTGTGTGTGTGTGTGTGTGTGTGTGTGTGTGTGTGTGTGTGTGTGTGTGTGTGTGTGTGTGTGTGTGTGTGTGTGTGTGTGTGTGTGTGTGTGTGTGTGTGTGTGTGTGTGTGTGGGTCCCAGCACTATGCATCCATCATGAAGTACATCAGCCAGCCCCCCCTGCTGCTAGATGTCCACATCCACAAGCCCCTCCTCCCCGCCCGCACCTGGATGGACTCCCTGCTGGCCTTCTTCCCCGGACTCCAGGTCAGCCACTGTGTAACGCGATGACCGGGCGAGCCCGTTGGAGCCCCCTTACACACGATCAGTCGATCAGTGGACCTGACTGGACCGGCGGTAGCTCAGGTGGTAGAGCCAGTTGGCAGGTAACCAGAAGGTTGCTAGTTCGATCCCCGGCTCCGCCTAGCTGAGTGTCGAGGTGACCCTGAGCGAGACGCCTCACTCCGAGTGCTGCTGCCGAGTGGTTGACTCCGTCGTTGGTATGAATGTGTGATTTGAACGGTTGTAAGTTGCTTTGGATAAAAGCGTCTGCAAAATCCGGTTTAATGTAAAGAATGTCAATGTGTTTGGTTGCACACCAATGCTCAAGTCCTGAGCGCATCCGCTGCCCCCTCCAGCCCCATGATCACAGAGAACCTCCACACATCCGATTGTTAGATTTAACACTCCTCCGGTCTGAAGGCATGGGCGCATAAAGCCCAGCCCGCGACCTATGCTTTAGCTTTGTTGTGCAACAGCCCTCCCATGGAAAGCTGTTAATGCGGATCGATGTAACCGTAGCGAGAAGGATTTTATCTGTTATTGTTTTTTAATGATAGCAATCAGTGTGGTGAGGGTTGTACTGCACTGAACCACACCCTAACCAAGCAAAGGACGCCCGCACAGAGATGCACTTCATGTCCGACCGATGCAGACAACATGTTGCCCATGTTGCCAGCCTGCAAACAGGTTTCTGTAACAGGAACTTTTGTGGTCTCAGTCGGTGAGATTGTCTTTCCCAACCCGCGTTGTTTTGCGCTCCCGCCAGGTGCTGAAGGGAGACATCCGTCCCGCCATTGAGACACATGAGATGCTGTATCAGGTGACCAAGAAACACAACTTTCTCCCCGAGGTAAGTGTGTCTCACTCCTTCTCTGGAACCGCTGCACAGAGCCATATGGCAGGCAGAGGTTCGCTGTGTTCACTGCGTGACTCTTCTCTTCTCCTACGGTGATGTTTACGTGTACTCTGTGTACTGACTCCCCCCCCCCGCTCCAGGCCTTCACAACAGATTTTCGGGTCCATTGGGCTCAGCACCCCCTGAGACCCGAGTTTGCTGAGAGCACCTATTTTCTGTACAAGGTAATGGATCACGCAGAGGATTGCATTCTGTTCAATGTCACAGTAAAATGTTGAGCCACGCTAATGTTATGCTTAATGTTATGCTGTTATGCTATGTATACTCTATATACTCATTTTGGCGAGATGGCGAAATTATAACTCAAATCGATGTCCAGTCAAAAACGACAACGTGTCGCAAGACGCCTTCTGATGATCTATAACGCAAAAAGGAGAAGCATCCCCTGCGTGTTTCGTCATGTCTCTTAACTTCCTCGTCCTCCCCCCTGCTGCCTCCAGGCCACCGGAGACCCCTACTACCTGGAGGTGGGGCGCACCGTGCTGGACAACCTGAACCGCTACGCCCGGGTGCCCTGCGGCTTCGCGGCCATGAAGGACGTGCGCACTGGCAGCCACGAAGACCGGTGAGATAGGGGGGAGGGAGGGGGAGGAGGGGGGAGAGAGGGGAGGGGGGAGAGAGAGTAGGCGAAAGGGGGAACAAGGAAGAGTGTGTCAGAGGCAAAGTAAAACTGCTGATGAGACTCTTGTGAATCTTGTGGTCGTCCAACACACCCCTGCCAACCCTTTTGCAAGAACAGAGGTTATCGAACGGAAGTCTGTTTGTGGGTCTGTAACGGTTGGATTCCTGCTGGCTTGCCCACGCAATGATCTAATTGTGGCAATTGACTAACTGGCCAGATGAATCCATTCCTACATCGCTAAAGTTACAAGAAGAACATGGAAGGTATGATGCTACAGAAAGGATATATATATATATATATATATATAGTCGAAATGGGGTTCAGTGAGGCTGGGGACTTAATAATGATTTAATAAACATTGGGTGGTTTTATTATTGGCTGTTCGGTGCCCTTCGTGCGGGGCTGTTTAATAAATCAATGGCTTTAAAAGTGGTGTCTCAAGGGGAGCGTACAGCACTGATCTTGCTGTTGAGAATATCAGGCTTGCAATACGTGTCGCATCCAGTAGGGCAGCGCTATTTTGATGCAGTAACCCCCCCCCCCCCCCCCTTTCACCGCAGACGTCAACGTCCAATCCCGACGAAGATGTTGTGACATTGCACACACTCGTGTCTCTTAACACACTAGGTGCAGATGGCTGCAGCTTGCCATACAGGTTTCTTTGGGCGGCAGGTGGTGTCCAAGCGCACCACCCCTTGGCCTAGGGCCAGTCCTCTCCCCCTCTCACCCTCTCACCCTCTCACTCCCTCCCCCTTTCAGGATGGACTCGTTCTTCCTGGCCGAGATGTTCAAGTACCTGTTCCTGCTGTTCGCCGACACCGAGGACCTCCCGTTCGACGTGGAGGACTACGTCTTCACCACAGAAGCCCACCTCCTCCCGCTGTCCCTCTCCGTGGCCCCCAGCTCGGCCGCCACGCTGGGGAATGCCACGGTAAACCCCCAGTTAACAAACCGGTGCACTAAGTGCGGTACGCTCCCGGGCCACCCTTGGTAGATCCCTTAAAGTAACTGGAAAGAAAGAAAAGGTTTATAATTCGACTGCATACCAAAAGATAACTCACGAACGTCTAATCCTTCCCTTCGGGAGACACTTCGGTCGACTAATGTTTTTGATTAGTTTAACTTCCTGCCCGCGTGCTTGTCGTCGTCTACCGCTAATTCATTTATTAGCGCGTTAAATATTAAAAGGTTTCCTCATGTCATTGTAATTCACATCAACGTGTAAACGTTGTGCTGCTGGCCGTCTCTGACTCTCTGGCTCTCCTGCTTCAGTCCGAGGGCGAGGCGGACGACACCAACTTCGACTGGACCTGCCCCAACACCCGCCTCCTCTTCCCCGACCCCGCCTACCCTCGGAACCTGAGGGACCCCATCCGTAGTGCCGTGGACAAGAGCTGTCCCCGCCCCCTCCCGTACCGGTAACCCCCCCCCCCCCCCACCACCCTCTCTCTTCCCCTTTTTATGAATGTGTGGTAACACTCGTATCCAACTGTTTGGAGGGAGGGGAGGGGGCGTGCTGAGACAGCGCTCCAATATTGTGAAATTGGACCCAGGGTGTCCGCGCATCCGTAAAAAGTCTTGAATTCATGTTTCTAAATTTAAGGCCTTAAAAAGTCTTAATTTCGTTACAAATGTCATATGCTGGTCTTAAATACTGTAACTCAAGGTCTTAAATTTGTCGGGGCAGGACTATATATTTTTTTATTTTCCTCAAGGGACTTTTCAGGAAGGACATGATGTAGAGGGGCTTCTTTCTTGCTAGCTGCATATCTAAACGATTATCTGCGTGCTTGCTAGCTAGTCTGCGACAATGGGGTAGGTGCAAACTCAAGGACAGTTGGCTGGAAGACGTCCGTTTCCGTAGTTGGCTCGCGTCTGTTGCCAACCCCCCACCATCACATGTTTTAGGTCTTAAATTTCATTCAAGGTGGCATTAAAAAGGTCTTAAAAATCTTAAATTTGTCTTGCTGAAGCCTGCAGATACCCTGGGGCCGCGGTACCCATTTTAAGGACTCCGTCAATGGGGCCGAGTGCACAAAATGTGCAGCATTCAAAAAAAAACCTCAATCCACCGGCGTGAAGAAGAAGAGACTGTGGGACTGTTCGGCGTATCGCCTCCACGTGGGATGACGAGTATCTCGGGTTGAAGGGTAACCGGGGAGGGTTGCTGGTTCGATCCCCGGCTCCTCCTAGCGTCGAGGTGTCCCTGAGCGAGACGCCTCCCCCTGACTGCTCCCGACGGGCCGGCGGCCGCGACCACGCAGGGCGACCGCCGGCCCGTCGGTGTGTGACCGTGTGAATGAGTGGTTGGAAGTCGTGTCTAAATGTAAATGTAATGTCAATTTGCTTTACGATTTGAATTCACTATCCGTGCCCCCCGCCCCCAGGGAGCCGGGGATGGGGCGCGCCCCCCTCAGGGCCCAGGACTTCATGGCCAACAACCCGGAGCACCTGGAGCTGCTGAGGCGGATGGGGGTCAGCCTGATCCACCTGAAGGACGGCCGGGTGCAGCTGGTGCAGCACGCCACCCAGGTAGACACCCACCCACCCACTCACTCACTCACTCACCCACGCAGGTAACCCCCACTCACTCACTCTCTCACTAACGCACTCACCACTCTCTCACTCACTCACTCACTAACGCACTCACCACTCTCTCACTCACTCACTCACTCACTCACTCACTCACTCACTCACTCACTCACTCACTCACTCAGGTCACTCACTCACTCACTCGTTCACGCACGCCCGCAGGTAACTCACCCACTCACCCACTCACTCACTCACTCACTCACAAACGCAGGTAACCCCCACTCACCCACTCTCTCACCCACTCACTCACTCACAAACGCAGGTAACCCTCACTCACCCACTCTCTCACTAACGCACTCACTCAGGTAACCCCGCCACTCACTCACTCAGGTAACTCACTCACTCACTCACTCGTTCACGCACTCACGCAGGTAACCCACCCACCCACCCACTCACAAAGGTCACCATCTCACTCACGCAGGTCTCCAGGGTAACCCACTCACCCCCGTCACGTAATTCACTCACTCGCCTCGTCAGCGGCCCCCCTGCATAGGAGCACCCAGATAAATACGAGGACATGAATGAAGTGCACGGGGAAGCAACTCAATTTGCTCAGACACTGCTGTCCAATTATTCTCCAGTTATTTTCTTCAAATGTTGAAAAGGGATACATTTATGCCACCTCTGATCAAACAATTGTTCTCTCCCTGTCTGTGTTTGCTTCTTTCCCCCTCTCTATCCAACTCTCTTTCTGTCTGGGTTCATGCTCTCCTCTCTCTGCCTCTGTGTGTGTCTGTCTCTGTGCGTCTGTGTCGGTCTGCCTTCCTCTCTCCGTGCTGCGGTCCTCTCTCTCCTATCTGCCTCTCTCCTCTCTCTGTGCTGTGCTCCCTCTCTCCTCTCTGCTCCTTTCTCCTCTCTCTGTCGCTCTATGCCTCTATCCTCTCTCCTCTCTCCTCTCCTCTCTCTGTCTCTCTCCTCTCTGCTCCTCTCTCCTCTCTCTGTGCTGTGCTCCCTCTCTCCTCTCTGCTCCTCTCTCCTCTCTCTGCCTCTCTCCTCTCTCTGCCTCTCCTCTCTCTGCCTCTCTCCTCTCTGCTCCTCTCTCCTCTCTCTGCCTCTCTCTCCTCTCTCTGCCTCTCTCTCCTCTCTCTGCCTCTCTCCTCTCTCTGCTCCTCTCTCTCTCTCTCCTCTCTGCCTCTCTCTCCTCTCTCTGCCTCTCTCCTCTCTGCTCCTCTCTCCTCTCTCTGCCTCTCTCCTCTCTCTGCCTCTCCTCTCTCTGCCTCTCTCCTCTCTGCCTCTCTCCTCTCTCTGCCTCTCTCTCCTCTCTCTGCCTCTCTCTCCTATCTCCTCTCTCTGCCTCTCTCCTCTCTGCCTCTCTCCTCTCTGCTCCTCTCTGCTCCTCTCTCCTCTCTCTGCCTCTCTCTCCTCTCTCTGCCTCTCTCTCCTCTCTCTGCCTCTCTCTCCTATCTCCTCTCTCTGCCTCTCTATGCCTCTATCCTCTCTCCTCTCTGCTCCTCTCTTCTCCTCTGGCTGCTCCACGCCTGCAGGCCGTGAGCGCGGTGGCGGCGGAGGACGGCATGCGCTTCATGCAGGAGATGATGGAGCTCTCCAGCCAGCAGCAAAAGGAGCAGCTGCCCCCGAGGGCCATTCAGATCGTCTCACACCCCTACTTTGGCAGAGTGGTATTGACCGCTGGCCCCGCTCAGTTCGGAACGGACCTGTCCAAGAGCTCCACGGGGGTGAGTCACGTCTAGAGTCGTGACGGCCCGTGCTGACCAGTGAACCTTCGCAGTGCTACGGCTGCTGGGTGCATCGTTCCATGAACCATCTGGTGGTTTTCGTGTCTCCCAGACCAAACACGGGAGCTCATTGATTATTCGTCAGACGCGTTTAAGAGATGGATGAGAGTAGCGGTGCCAGGAAATCAGGATAGACTGGCAGGACATAATGGATTACAGCGCACAAACATAACTGAAAGGGCCAGTGAGCCCAAAGTCGCGTTCTTCTTCGTTTGAACGGGACGGTATATATGTTATGATCTCGAGTGATCAATGCTATTTTGTTGCTAAAAATAATACAATCATTTATTAAAAAAGGAAGTGCCGTAAATGCTAGTTTTCCGTCCACCATTTTGTCAGCGTTGCGCTCTCTGGGAGAGCTCTTCTGGGGCCCTCGTTCGTGAGGAGTGTGTGGAGCTCCGTCTGGCCGGGCGTCTGCCGTCTGAGAGCTTCTCCGACACTTATAACGACGACGTCTCGTACACAACATCGCTCTCACTCCGCAGCGCATACTAGCTGCCAAAAAGTATCTCAAAGTCTGCGCCAGCCGTAACCAGCCGGAGAGAGAGAGAGAGACACACACACACACACACACACACACACACACACACACACACACACACACACACACACACACACACACACACACACACACACACACACACACACACACACACACACACACACACACACACACACACACACACACACACACTCTCTCTTTTAGAGCTCTCAGCCCATCTACATTCTTTTCAATCTCAAAGACCGGGGGTTCCGTTTTAATGGGGGGTACACACCCAGAGAATCCTGTTCCCTCCCAGGAAAGGAACCTGACCTCTGTCTGTCTATCCTTCTGTCTGTCTCTCTAACTCACCCACTCTGTCCCTGTCTCTCTCTCTCCCTCTCACCCACTCTGTCTCTCCCCCGCTCTCCCCCTCTCCCTCTCTGTCTCTGTCTCCCTCCCCCTCTCTCTCCCCCTCTCTCCCCCTCTCCCCTCCAGGTCCGGGGCTTCGTGGCGGTGGCCGAGCCCTACAGCGGCTGCTCGGAGCTGACCAACGGGGACTTTGTGCAGGGCCGCATCGCCCTGCTGCAGAGGGGCCAGTGCATGTTCGCCGAGAAGGCCCGCCACATCCAAAGGGCCGGCGCCATCGGGGGCGTCGTCATCGGTGAGGGCAGCGGGATCACCGGGTGACGGGAGGGGTGTGCCCGCAACGTCGACTAGCGAGGGACTTTGGGATGAATGCGGCTCAGGAGGGAGAGCGGGTCGGCCGGTAACCGGAAGGTTGCTGGTTCGATCCCCGGCTCCTCCTGGCTTGAGTGTTGAGGTGTCCCTGAGGGAGACGCCCTCACCCTGACTGCTCCCGACGAGCCGGCCGTCGCCTTGCCTACGGTGTGTGACTGGGTGAATGTTAGGCCAAATTGTAAAGCACTTTGAGTGGCCACTGGCTAGAAATGAGCTAATTAAATGCAGTCCATTTAACATTTACGGATGGCCTTCTTAACACCTCCTCCTCTCCCTCCTCCTCTCTGTCCTTTCCCTCCTCCTCCTCCTCCTCCTCCTCCTCCTCTCCCTCCTCCTCTCTGTCCTTTCCCCCCCCCTCCTCTTCCTCCTCCTCCTCCTCCTCCTCTGTCCTCTCATCTCCCTCCTCCTGTCCTTCCTCCCTTCCTCCTCCTCTGTCCTCTCATCTCTCCCCATCCCTCCCTCCTCCCTCTCCTCCCTCTCCGTCTCCCCAGACGACAACGAGGGCAGCAGCAGCGACACGGCGCCGCTCTTCCAGATGGCGGGCGACGGGCGCAGCACGGACGACGTCCACGTGCCCATCCTCTTCCTGTTCCACAAGGAGGGGAACATACTGCTGCGGGCGCTGAAGGAGTACCGCGAGGTGGAGGTGTTGCTAAGCGACAAGGCCCGGGACCGAGGTGAGCCTCCGCCGTCTGCCGCTCCGCTCGCCTCCGTCCCGCCGGCCGCCCCCCTGATGTTGTTATGATCAAACATCTGATGCTCAGAAAAAAAAAAACCTTCAGCCTCTGCGGATGACGACTGCTGGGAACTTGCGTGTGTGTATACGTGTGTGTGTGTATATTTGTTTACGTGACGCGTGTGTACGTGCGGTGACTCATGGCGGTGGGCTCTGATCGCAGCTCGCTCCCCAGATATGTTTGAACGTACCCGAACGTAGGTGAGCGATCTGGCACGCTCGCACATCTTCCAGCCCGACCCATCACGCCTCCACCTGCTTGCTGCATTTTGTTTCTCTCCCTCTTCCGGTCCCTGTTAAGACTGTAACAGGCCTGTCCTGTCCTGTCCTGTCCTGTCCTGTGTCTGTCCTGTCCTGTGTCTGTCATTCTGACCTTCTTTAAATGTACAAAATAATAAATAAATAATTTGTGGTTAGTGAGCCCCCCCCCCCTTCACTGTAAAGCATCTTTGAGTGGCTAGAAAAGCTCTATATAAATTCAGTCCATTATTGTTATTATTATTATTACATCCTCCACTCTGCCCTTTGTCAGTGTCCATTTAAAAAGGTAATGCCTACTCCCTGCTGGAGTGGGTGTCTTCATCCTCTCCTACTCCTCTACCTCTCCCTATTCAACTTTCCTCTCATCTCTCCGTTTTATGTGTTTGTGCAACAAGCAACCCGATGACCTGCGTTTAGTTCTGCTGATCAACCCCGTAACCCCCTTCTGTAGAAATTGGTTAGAGAGTGAGAGAGTGAGGGAGGTGGGTGGAAGCGATTGGTCGGGTCAAAACTAGGGCTGGCTAGTAAGGAAACAAACAATGCTGCTTTTTTTTTTAATCTATAGGATTCAGGATTTATATACAGGCTTTATTTTCTCCACAAACAAAATGACTCGACGAATGAAATGTCTGAACTCACCCTGAACCTAATAATGGTTTTGCCCCCATCTGCTAAGATCTCAAGGGACGTTGTTCTGTGTACCTGAAATAATAATATTGCTAGACACACATTTCCCACACTGTGCTAAAAATAGTTTTTTTTTTCAATCCATTTCGACATCGGACCACGATCAAAACCCACTCGTGTTCCAGACTATCCAAACTTCATGTTGAACCACCTGGATGTCTTTTCACTAGAGTTGGGGGAATTGTACGACAGTATAACGACGACGCTAGCCTAAGCCTTGATATCCAAAGCTTCAGCAGGATGGATCTTCTGCTCTCTTTCTATCTATCATGACGCCTCCATTGGGAGCTAAATGTGAACTTGCAGCATGCCGTCTGGTTGAGCTCCAGCTCCCCGGCTCGCAGGTCGAACAGTAAATTCGGTGTCATTCCTCCAGCAGCGATAAGAGGGTTATGTTTCCTCTACAACCCAGGATGTCTCTCAGGGCTGTCACTGGAGCTCACCCACTCCCCCCCCGGTGACGCTCTGTGATGCCAGACGATATTTCTCTCCTCCAAAGCGCCGAATGTTCCACATGACAACGCCGGGGTGTCGGGCGGATTCGGTAGAGCAGCTTTGAGGGGCTTTCTGCTCCGTGAGTCACTGCTAGCATCACGCAGTTTGAGCCGACAGCCCCCCGGTGAAAACCGGTCTATTCCTGACTAGAAAGGAGGGGGAGAGGGGGAGAGGGGGAGGGATCCGGGGGGGGAGAGAGAGACTCACTAATTCTCACCCTCTTGGAATTTCCTTTCAGGTGTGGCCCTGCCTGAGGAGGTGAACAACTGTGTAACGCACAAGACCACGCCCTCGCTCCCGGGCCCCGGGGACAAGGTGCAGACGAGCACGGTGGAGCTGGACGTCTCCGAGGCGGCGGCGGCGGCGGCGGCGGCGGACGAGGGCGGCGCCGGGGAGGACGACGCCGGGGCCCCGGGGGAGACGGCGGGCCCCTCAGAGCCTCAGGAGTCCGGTCGGACTGAGCCTAGTGATGAGAGGGAGGAGCCGGAGCCGGAGGGGGAGGGGCCAGGGGTGGAGGTGTCTGAGGGGGCGGAGCCGGAGGACGACGCTGCTCCGAGTGGCAGCAGCAGCAGCCAATCGGTGGATGAGTTAATGGCTGATTGGCAGGAGGACTTGGATGCGTTTCAGCAGATGGACAAAGAGGAGCTCTGACAGTCACCTGAACCCCTGACCCCCCCCGCCCCCTGTGACTGTGGTACGACCCAGATGGGGGACACCTGCGGTTCCCTTACAATCATCAGATGAAAAAAAAAATAAAGAGAGACTGTCGTGTGGAAAGGGAAGGCTTTTTAAGAGCAGAAATAATGAATCCGGCACGTTTAGAAAAACGACAACGATACAAACCGAACAAAGAGGCTGTAGATGATGTTATGCGAGCAGTATTCCTCAGTGGGAGACAGAAGGCTGATTGGAAGCTATCTTTAACCTCAAGAAGGTCCTTGTAGCTGATGGGTTATTGTTTGGGTTCCGAGGAGGAGGGAAGTCCCTCACTTCACTGTCAGAGCGCTCTGCATAACCCGTTCTAGAGACAACAAGCTACAGGGACTAGATTTACACATAACCATAAGCTTACTCTCGCGTTGGACTTCATCTTGCTCTCTATGCATTTTTATCTGACTCTTTTACTTACAAATGGGAAGCCATAATCAATGTTGATTTAATTTAATAAACTGGTCAAACTTTACCTAGTGGGGCCTGCATTGAGTGTACGAGATGAAGCCCCCTCAGTGGGGGGCCGCTGGCCTACATTGACGCACGGTACGGGTTTGCAAAGCCTTCTCCCCTGGAAGATGTATGTATATGTACAAAGATGTAATTGTCCAGATATTTTTGTTTATATCGACTATATAGCTTTGCATCGTTTCTGGTCGTGCTGACTGATCAACCAGCCGTACCAGGGAAAAGAATACCTCTCGCTGGACCACAAAGTGTTGAGCGGACCAGCCCTTTCAATGTACTGCGATTTAAGCTTGGAGTGACATTACCACCGATGGCCACCAGAGGGCGGAGCGGTTTTTAGCTCACTGCTCAGTCTGCGGTGAGCTGAGCTCACTGAAATGGGAAGTTTAGCAAATTAATTAATTGAAGATAAGGTGGAATATAATAAAATGGAATTACTTTTAATTTCTGTATCTTTTTTTCCATGTGTCAATTAATTTTTAATGATCGATCTATGAAGACGAAGTAAAAACTAAAAAATATATTATTTATTGCCACATCCAGCGAATTTAAGAAGTATCACAATTGGAAATCCATGGGCTATCTTTTTTAATCAAATACCTTTAAATATTCAAATGTGATTTATGAATACAAGTATGACGTAATAAAAAAAAATAAAAGTTGATATTTTTTGGATGCTCATAAAGTTTGATTTTCATCGATTTCCAAATAAGTTGAGGAAAAATCACCCATCTATAGGCACTCCCCATCAAGATGGCTGCATTACTGCGTGAAACAGGGTTCTCCTGGAGAAATGACGCAAGCCCCGGTTAACGTGGGTTTAGTTGTACGGTAGCAGACTCGCTCTGAGCCACTCCACAGCGCTGCGCCGTCCCCGCCAAGCCGCCAGTTCTCAAGTGGACCGAACGGAACCGGTTCATCAAAGTGAGTAGAAAACGCGCAGACTAGTGCCTTTCCAGTACATCTACTGTATCATTTGAGCCCGGAGAAGGACCCATGTACTTCCTATTCCACCTCGGATCCTCGGCTGTCCCTACTGTTGTTGTTCCCCGAGTGCCGTGATTACCCGGCGCGGTCCTTCCTGGATCTCAGGGTTCGTATCGTCCATATTCTGGGTTCTCGATTCCAGCAAATACAGCAGATGGCGATCAGGAAGTGGCAAATATATTGTTTATGTGTTGCTTGGGGTCATTACATTGTTATCTGAATGAACACGGCGCGTTTTTTGGACAGTTGTGTTCTTGCGTTTTATTTTCTTCCATATCAATGCTGGCTGCTGTCCTGCTCCCCCCCCCACCCTCTACAGTAGGCAGTTGTGGGTTTTTTTCGCTGGTTCTGCGATCACCAACTCGAAAGAAAATAACGAATCACTGGTGTGGGATCATGCAGTCCGCTGACCTTTTTGTGTTTCTAGAGCAATGTGTGTTGAATCGCCTAGTAGTAGTAGTAGTAGTGTAGTCAGTTTGCATTCCCTTTTGCCCTCGGACTCTCTCCTGGTCCCCGAGGCAGACAATGCCCCCAGTGTGCACGGGAGAGCGCAGCTGGACCCAGCTGTGGGGAGACTCCTACCGAACTGCTCCTCTACCCCTCAGGGCTCCAGGCAGACCTCCGCTGCGCTGAATGGATCCACTGGCTCTCTGTTCACACTGGCAAAGGGGACATTCCCGCTGTAGGGAAGAAGAAGACCGCATGGATCCCTTAGCTTCGATGCTACATGAGCAGCGTTCTGGCCAACATGGGACACATCCAGACAGCGAGCGTTATTTACTGGAGAATCCACGCAATAACATGTGCATTCCTGGATGCAACTCTTCCAGTGTTTGGGGGGGGGGGTGACAGACAGACAGACAGACAGACAGACAGACAGACAGACAGACAGACAGACAGACAGTCATACTAGTGTAGACTTCCCCTTGTGAAATGTACCGGGTCGTCGTCATGCTTGTATGACACTGGTGTGAGAGTAGGGTATATTTGCTTTGTATTGTTGTCAATAGTGGGCTGCTGTCACCAGCGGCTTAAACCGGAGATCTATAGGCTGGTTTTACCTGCGGTTCGCTGATTGGAGCAACACGCAGGCACCCCCCTCCCATTCTCAGCCGTCTGGCTCCGGCTATCTCCCTCCATCTGCCCCTCTCTCACTCGCTCTCCCCCCATATCTGCTCCACTCTCCCCATTGCTTTCAATCCCAGCCTAATGTGATATGTATGTGCGTGTGTGATTTCTTCGCTCACACATGGCTTTGGTTCAGGCGGCTAGCAGATGAAACCTGGTCCTCCCTGCCAGAAAAAGTGGTGTGTGTGTGTGTGTGTGTGTGTGTGTGTGTGTGTGTGTGTGTGTGTGTGTGTGTGTGTGTGTGTGTGTGTGTGTGTGTGTGTGTGTGTGTGTGTGTGTGTGTGTGTGTGTGTGTGTGTGTGTGTGTGTGTGTGTGTGTGTCATAGGCAGCATGGTCTATTATTAGGCCTGCCCTATAATCTCCCATCCTGTCTCTCATCCACCGGACCGTCCGTCACGGCCTCTCACCTTGTGTCCTCTCTCCTCACCTTGTGTCCTCTCTCCTTGTGTCTTCTCCTCCTCCCTCTTCCCTCACCTTGTTTCCCCTCTCTCCTCACCTTGTGTCCCCTCTCCTCACCTCCTCTCCTCTCACCTTGTCCCCTCTCCCCTCACCCTCTCCCAGCTGCAGACTCCTAAACGTGCACACATGCCGTCTGTCCGCTGGGACGTACAGACGGCCGTTCTGAGGGATGCCTCGGACCCGTTGGGTCATGATACAACACGAGTGACTCCACCCTTCGTGGGTGTGAGGAGGGGGGTTTCCATGGTTACCAGGATGTCCTTTTGTCTGTGTGTGTCTGTGTATGTGTGTGATGTTTAGTGTGGGGATTGTGCGTAAGTGTGTGTGTGGGATGCTCCCTATGTGGCGGTGGCAGTGCGCGTGGAGTGGTGTTGAGTGTCAGACCAGGCTCTCTTTATTGCAGTACAGAAAGTACAAGACCAGCACAACATGATCGCTACTGGCTCTGTCTTTCTGTCTGTCTGTCTGTCTGTCTGTCTGTCTGTCTGTCTGTCTGTCTGTCTGTCTGTCTGTCTGTCTGGTTCCCTGACACTGCCTGTCTGTCTGGTTCCCTGACACTGTCTGTCTGTCTGGTTCCCTGTGTGTGTGTGTGTGTGTGTGTGTGTGTGTGTGTGTGTGTGTGTGTGTGTGTGTGTGTGTGTGTGTGTGTGTGTGTGTGTGTGTGTGTGTGTGTGTGTGTGTGTGTGTGTGTGTCTACATTTGCATTTCAGGGCTGTGTGTGCACTAGGCTGTGTGGGTCCCGTTTGTCTCTCTGACTTGGCAGTTCTGCAGTGCTGCAGACCGGTCCAGGGCAGTCGCTGTGTGTTCTGTTGGCCGGTGTGTTTGTCCGTCTTCCTGTACCAGTCCACAGGGGACGGCACATTCTGTGAAGGGCGTGTACACATGCCGCTGCGTCACATGACCTGGTATCGGTGCGTTTGCTGTGCTCCCTGCAGCCCGTGCCCAGATTGGGGCGGGTCTGAAGGGCACGGTGGCAGCAGTCACAGGGAGCGAGAAAAATGGCTCGTCTGTGCATTTTCATGACTCTATAGTACGCTGGCTTTCCCTCTCACCGTGTCTTGCTTTCCCTCGGTCTCCCTCTTCCCCTGTCTCTCTGTTTCTTCCTCGTCTTCCTCTGTCTCTCTGTTTCTTTCTTTCTCTCTCTCCCTCACTGTCTCCCACTTCTCTCTCCCTGTCTGTTGTCCTCTGTGCATGGGTTTCTCTCTCTCTCTGTCACCCTCTCTCTCAATGTCTGTACTGTGTGTGTCTCTCTCTCTGTCTCTGTCTCCCTCTCTGTGGCTGTCTCTGTTTGTCTACCTCTTTCTCAATGTCTGTACTGTTTGTGTGTATCTGTACTGTGTCTGTACTGTGTTTATTTATCCTATGTCTCTCTGTGTCTGTACTGTGTTTATGTCCGTGTGTGTGTGTGTGTGTGTGTGTGTGTGTGTGTGTGTGTGTGTGTGTGTGTGTGTGTGTGTGTGTGTGTGTGTGTGTGTGTGTGTGTGTGTGTGTGTGTGTGTGTGTGTGTGTCTCTCTCTCTCGCTCTCTGTCTCTGTACTGTGTGTTTGTGTGTCTGTCTCAGTGTCTGTACCATGTGTCTGTCTCCCCCTTCTTCTTTAATCTCCCCCAGAGATGTTTATTCCCATCAGGCTGAACGGGTCTGTTCCTCCTCTCCGCGGAGGCCAGCGTGCCTGGTATGATGATGAGATGGATAGCAGCACCTCACTGCTAAATTGAGCTCAGTGAATCGAAGTGGGGGTAGCCAAGAGCTCTCCTCAAGGTGTTGATATGCTGCATGTGGTGGTGGTGGTGGTGGTGATGAGGATGATGATGATAACATTATACCTACCTTCCTTGTGTGCACTCTGTATCTGAAGAGCTAGTGCTTTGAGTCAATATTAGCTTTGTCTATTCTAGTACTTTCAGGGAGTTTCTATGGTAAGTGACCACATGGTAGCACCATCATCATTTGATTATCAAATGATAAATGTATAAATATATATTTCAACAGAAAACCGAATCCATTCCAATTGTGCCCTAGAATATATAAATGCAAATATTCTCCACAGTGTGATGCTTGAGATTCATATCGAAAACAAACAGGCATACTGCGTCACATGGCACTTTAAGAAGCTTTTCTGAGCACGTAGAGAAACCAATATGCCTCCACTGTTTGGTCCAACACTACAGGGTTGATTCACTGAAAGGTTTTCATTACTTTCTGCTGTTGGATTGGTGATTGTTTACAGTGTGGTCGTCGTGCTGTGCACTGCTGTTTTCATCTGAAAGGGTAATGTGGAGACCAGTAACAATACATGATATTGAATCAGCATTTCCACGCTAATTTGTCGCTAGCTCGTTTAAAAGCCAGCCATGGGTGGAATTGGGGAACGATCATTTAAAATGAAAAATTATTTTCAGTGCCACCTCCATCATGACACATGCACACATGCACACACGCACAGCGCTTTTGCCAATTATTCTGCAGTATCCTTGCCAATTATACAGAGATTGATATTAGGCTACTTATTTCAGCACTAATCATTTCTAATGAATAATCGTCGGGCGGTTTCATTTTGCTATCATGCAGTGGCCTAGGTCTAGAGCTCCAGATGATAACACTCAAACGGACCCGACTCCTGTCCCATAGCCAAGGCAGGGTGAGGTTTGGTTTGTCCCCCACGTTCAACCGTCACAGAGGTCACATGACGCAGGCGCGTGGAACAGGGTGCAGGCCTGCACGATTCAGGGAGAAATTTGAATCAATGATTTTTTTAGCTTAGAAATGATATCACGATTCTCTGCCACGATTTTTTTTTTTCACCAAATGTCATTTTTTTAAAAAATGTCAGTACCAAACATAGTTTTTGGGCACCTCGTTGCGTTTCATATGGCGCTTTATAACGGATTAAAGTGCAGTATCAAAAACGGATTGGTTTATTTGTACATGTAGCAGCACATTGTCTTTAATTGCTGGTCTTTTTATAACTACTGAACCAACTCCACACACCTGTAAATGAAGGCTTTAAAAACAAAACAAAAAAAAAGTAATTCAAAACTTATATCCACATGGGGGCGAATCGAGATCGCGATTTTTATAACGATTTATCGTGCAGGCCAATCGGAGAGCGTGCTCATCACAGCGGCCTCGCCCTGTACGTCATGCTATGCCCATATCACGGAGCACATAAACAAGGCCCGCATCTCTGAGTCTCTGATACTGGAGGACGAATCACAGAGGGCCAGGAGCTGTTTCGGTGCATCTCCGGGAACCGTCTTGAGAACGAACGAACCTCTGAAACCTCTCTTATGTTCATGCTTCAGCACGTTTTTTTTCTTTTGATATGAAGATTAAATTGATATGGAAATGTGAGTTTAGAGTTATGGTCAAGGCAGCCGTAGTGAGTGGGTACCCGGGTTAGTTTGCAGCCCTGCGCTGTCGTGTGAAACGTGCACTGTCGTGTGAAACGTGCGCTGTCGTGTAAAACGTGCGCTGTCGTGTGTAACGTGTACGGTCGTGTAAAACGTGCGCTGTCGTGTCGTGTGTAACGTGTACTGTCGTGTGTCACCTGCACTATCATGTGTAACGTGCAGTCGTGTGTAACGTGCACTATTGGGTGTGATGCCCTGTCGTGTGTGAATAAATCACTGTTGTGTGTAACATCACGGTCATGCGTAAAGTGCACACCCTGTCTCTGCATGTTGTTTTATGTGCAGAGATGAACTCCGTCTAACGCGTTACATTGCGGGAAGTCACAGACTAATAATTACATCTCTGCTGCCAGCATGGACTTGTCAAACTGGCTTAATGAAGTCGAAATGTCATTGTGTAATTTGTGTTAGAAATGTCTGCAAATGACATGCGAGAGGAACGTTGGTTTATTCCTCAATTCCTGGGGAAGTGTGTGAATAACGGCAGAGTATCGCAGCCCTGAATTGACATGACTCTTTGCTCTCAGCAGAGACCTTGCACATTTCTTGTTCAGCCTGGATTTAAATGAACTGTGTCAACATGGCAGAAGGTGACATGCTGTACTGTCGTGAGACTGTTGTTGAATTCCCTCCTTTTGTAAAGCCGTGCTCTCTATCAGACCTGATAAAGTGCGTGCGTGAGTGAACAACCTTTTTGAAATGAGAAAAAGCGTGCATGTGTACATTAGTTTTGTAATTGAACTAGAATGAGTATTGGAGACTGGCAGGTCTTAACACAAGGCGCTGTTCAGATATACAGGAATGCATTGAGGGAACTGTCAACCCTTAAAAACGATGTCAAGCGATCCCATTGTTCACTGGAATGAAGAAGTCTTCTCCATGACTGTGAGTCAGTCAGTCAGCAGTCAGTCCAAGGATGAATGCACGAGACTCATCATACTGTGTGAATGACATTTAAACGCATGTACATTGCACTTCCTCTCCATGTATCTCCTGCCATATATTCCCCTCTAAACCCCATAATGAGTTTAGCACTGGAGCCCGCAACCGTTCGCTCCTCCTGAGCTAGCGCTCGCTGCGTCGAGGCGCTGGCAGCCCCAGCTCGCCCCGTCAGGCTGACAGAGCGCTGAGCCCGGGACCAGAGCTCGGCGATCGCTGCCAGGCTAGAGTAAATATTATTGAGCTTTGGCCGCGGAGCCACAGCAGAACCACGTCCCGTCACACGCGACCAGAGCCCCCGGGGGGGCGCCCCCTGCAGGACGGGAAGCACAACGCACCACTGGGAACTAGTGGAAGGGGCAGTAGTGGGAGGGGCAGTACTAGGACGGACACGACTGGGACAGGAGGACGGACACGACTGGGACAGGAGGACGGACACGACTGGGACAGGAGGACGGACACGACTGGGACAGGAGGACGGACACGACTGGGACAGGAGGACGGACACGACTGGGACAGGAGGACGGACACAACTGTGAGGGAAACTTCTGGGACAGAAAGGAACCTACTGGGACGGACACTATACTGGGACAGAAAGGAACCTACTGGGAAAGAAGGGACACAACCGGGACGACACAACCGGGACGACACAACCACATCTTGGACGGACTCTACTGGGAGCTCCCCTGCAGTCAGTTTCTTAATGTCACTACTTTTGGTTGAAACCTTCTTTTTTCCTTTTGGTGTCCCATTGTCTCGTTAGGAATACAATATAGTTTGTAGGAATTCTTGATGGGTGGGAACATAAACTAGTTGGTAGGAACATGAGCCGGTTGGGCCTCTGAGTACAGGGTTAGGGTTAGTCAGTGGTTAGGATTCGGAGCTAGTTGTGGGTAGGAGGCATGTAAACAGTGAAGAGCTCCGGTGGGTCTGCTTGTTGCTCCTCCGTCTTGTATTTGACGTCAGGCCTCAGGGGACATTTCTGTGAATTGGCCGCCATCGCGCCCCAACTCGACCGCAGGACCTCAGGTACGTGTGTTTCAACACGGAGTGGTTCTACGATGTGATAGGCTGGGAAGGTCTCTCTCTCTCTCTCTCTCTCTCTCTCTCTCTCTCTCTCTCTCTCTCTCTCTCTCTCTCTCTCTCTCTCTCTCTCTCTCTCTCTCTCTCTCTCTCTCTCTCTCTCTCTCTCTCCTCTCTCTCTCCTCTCTCTCTCTCTCTCTCTCTCTCTCTCTCTCTCTCTTCTCTCTCTCTCTCTCTCTCTCTCTCTCTCTCTCTCTCTCTCTCTCACGCCCTGTGTCCACACCTGAGGCTGCTCTCAGTATCAGTCAGCCTTTGTGCTGCTAGCACTGGGCCACACCCATTTGGCCTGCTCCAGGGGGGGAGGGCGGGGGGGAGAGAGGGGAGAACAGGTCTTCTCTCCTGAAGAACTGCTCCGCCGTCAGACAGGGTGAAGGGGAAACCTTTGAGACGATTAACGTCCCTAAACTTGTAATAGTCTCTCACAACTCAGTCTATAGTTCCTACCTCCCACTGACCTGTTTTGCTTCTCTAAACAACGCTGTGTCTTCCTCTCTCGCTGTTGTCTGTCTCTCTCCCCCCCCCCCTCCTCTCATGCTGTTGTCTGGCTCTCCCCCCCCCCCTCCTCTCATGCTGTTGTCTGTGTCTCTTCCCCCCCCCAGCCAGTTTTTCAGGCTCTGTGATTGCTCACAAGGCCGCTAGCCAAAGGCCTATTCTTGAAAAAAATGAAAAGGAAAAAAATGCTGTGTGTGTGTGTGTGTGTGTGTGTGTGTGTGTGTGTGTGTGTGTGTGTGTGTGTTGTGTGGTTGTGTGTGTGTGTGTGTGTGTGTGTGTGTGTGTGTGTGTGTGTGTGTGTGTGTGTGTGTGTGTGTTGTATCCATCCATCGTCAAATATTTCCACACAGTCTTGCCGATATCCCCCTTTGACAAACTGACATAAGAGGAATTTTTGCTACACACACACACACACACACACACACACACACACACACACACACACACACACACACACACACACACACACACACACACACCACACACACACACACACACACACACACACACACACACACACAGCCACACTCCATATGAGCTAACCAGAAGAGCGGTGAAACTTTGACTAGGGCAACAGGAATAAGAATAAGCTCAAAACAAATAAGCAGAATACGCCTTCTCAAATTAGTTAGCTTGTTGTTTCTATAAGCAGATGAGGAAAAATAAATGATTTGTCAATAGTGAATGAATGTGTAATGATCCATAACTGAGTGCAGCATTCATATAACTGAGGCAACAAAG